>ML390949.1:0-36646 GCA_005239525.1 Nicotiana knightiana
GTGTGTGCGAAGCGAAATAGTAGTATTGTTCAGTCTAGGAAGTGATATAGGCGTTTCTTTGTTTAGCCAAATATATAAAGTTTACCCACCTAATTGTGATGTATCGTAGTTAACCCCGTTGAGCCTATAATACTGTTTCTTTGGTAACCACATTACAAACCATACCCCTTTGTTTGAAGATTATATATTTGAACCTTGTCACCTCTCGTAAGCACTGGAAATGTGATGAAGTATGGAAAAGTTAAAGTGTGGGGTGGTAGGTTGGATTTTGAGTGGAACAATTGAAATAAGGAGAAAGGTGCATGAAAAAAAAAGATTTGTCAATCGAAGTCACTTAAAAAAAAAAGGAAAAAAAAAGAAAAGAAGAAAAAAAATGACAATAGTATATTATATGAAAAACAAGTATTGATGATTGTGGCTAGTGATATATGTGTGCTTAAAGAAGTATGGGGTAATATAAATTGATGTGAAAGTGGAATTTGGTTTGATATAAGTTTGAGGTTTGAATGCTAAAGTATATATATTAAAGTGCTTAGGGAGGTGTAGTCACTCTTATATCTAAATGTATCCTACCCGTTCCGCAGCCTATATTACAACCAAATAAAGTCCTACTTGATCCTCGACTGAATGAGCTCGATTAGTAGAGTAGTACACTACGGGAAATCCTATGGTGCATCTTTTATGGCATATGAATATTGTTTCTGAGAGTGAGTAAATTCTTTCTATCTTAAGTTCCTAAGTGTTCTTAAATTTCATGGTGTGTGGAACTAGCTCTTTGATTTGGTGAGGGCACATGAGTCATGAAGGAAAGGTAATGTTGTTGACCTCTATGTTAGAGTAGTTAGTGAATTATGAATAAAGCATGGTATTTGTGAGTCGATTATTGAGGCGAGGATGTCACACCTTTATGCTTAAATTATTTTAAAAATTCTTGGTATATGCGTTAATGAATTTGCTTAATAAGTTGTGTTCATGGGTATAGTTTAATTGCTCGAGGACAAGTAAATGTTTAAGTGTGGGGTGTTGATGTGTGGCTATAATTCATGGTTAAACGCATTATGTGCCTTACATTTTATGTTCTTTAATGGTAAAAATACACCTCGTTTGAGCATAATGGAGTCTATTTCATGTGTAGATGAATTAAAGATGGAAGCCGAGCTAAATGGATGCATAAACGTCAAAAATGCGCTCAAGAATCAAAATGAGTCATACCAGGCTTTAGACATGTAAAGCCTGGTCATGCCAGGCATTAGGCCTGTAAAGCCTGGTCATACCAGGCGTTTGGAAGGCATTAGACATGTAACTCCAGGTCCTCGATCCGGCCCAGTCCGAGTTTTAAAGGCTTTAAGTGTTTCCCGGTTTGACTAGAAGTATCCTACATGTTTAGGGTTTGTCCCAAAACATATAAATAGACCCAAGCACACAACTTTGAAGGACTTTTGACATTGGAGACAAGAGGAGATCGTGGAACACTACTCAGAAGATCAAAACATTGATTTTTACATCCTTTATTCCTTACTCTGTAATTTAATTNACCATTGGGGAATGACGTTATTGCGATATTAATATATTGATTTGTTGATTAAACTCTATTTGTTCAACTACGTTCTTGTTGTAGTTGATTGAAGGGCCCTCCATTAGCTGTTCTTATTTATTATGTATCTACTTGAGAGAGAGTGCATATTTAGGTAGTTGTTTGAATAACACCACTCCCGGAGTGTAGGAGAGATCCATAACCGAGGGTTTAGAGGTTGGATTAGAGATAACGATACCTCGGGTGCAATCTAAAGTGAGCTGTAATGCAATCTAGCTAGTGTAACTTGAGAGAGTGCGTCTAGTAAATTATCATAATTACTTGAGAGAAATTTATGGTAGCTAGAGTTCTCATGATTGATAGAGACAACTAATCAAACTATAGGAAGTATCCAAGAAAGAAGTTCACCGACGGGGAAAACCATAATCTTAGACCTTTATTACAATTGTTTACACCTCATTTTTAGTTAGTCTTTAGTTTATTAATTTTGTTCAGCAGAAGTAGTAAAAATACCACCAAGTGATATTCATAATTTTTTAGAAAGTTGATTAAGTGAAAGTTTAGTATTCTGACGGCTTGCTTGGTATGTTAACTCCCTGTGAGATCGACTCTGGGCTTAATACCCCAGATTATATTTGCAACGCTCGTTTAGTCTTTTTATAAGACATAGTTGAGCGTGATCACAACTCCATTGTGGTAATAGAAAATTTCGAAAGAAAGGGTTCGAGTCTTATAAAATCTGGAGAGCGATTTTTGCAGTTGAAGAACCAAAGGGGTCAAGTTGTATTTGTTCAAGTCTTGAGAGGAGGAAGAGGAGGCTCAGGGACGCATTTGTTGCAAGTCTACTTAATCTTATGTAGAATCATAATGTGCCTCCGAAATATTTCCCAATGCTTAGGAAGTATATGTTTTCATACGAAATTCATATCTCTTATTCTCATGGTTCATCATAGAAGAAGGCATTCAACTTGTTATTGTTGAGGATTGATCACGCCCGACTATGCCTTATAAACAAGACAAAGCGGTCGCTACAAATATATTCCGGTTAACAAATCCGGAGTCGAATCTCACAGGGAATTAACCTATCAATCACACCTATCAGACTCACATAATTTCACGTAACAAACTTTCCGAGATATTTAAATAACAGATTGGATTTTTACTATCTAAATATTACGTAATGAAATGCAATAATTAAGAACTAACTACGAACAGTTTGTAGACAATAGTTGGAATGATCTAAGGTTCTAATTTCCCCTTCTGTCGGAGTCCTTTCCACTACATTTGCTATAAATTTGCCTAAGTCTTCTCTATCGATCATGAGCACTCTAACTATCGTAACTCTCTCCCGAGTAATTACAACAATATACTAGACATATTCTCCCGAATTACGCTATCTAGCCTTAAGTATAGCTCACTTAGATCACACCCAAGGTTTCGTTATCCCTAATCCCACCTTTAAACCATTCGTATTTATCCCTCATATATGTTGAGTGATGTTGTTCAACAACTACCTAAATATACACTCTCTCCCGAGTAATGCACACTAAATAGGAACAATTAATCAAGGGCCTTCAATCAACAACAATAAGCATATAGTTGAACAAATAGAGAGAATACTATGACAAATTTATATTAACGTAACGAGAAAATCATCCTTCAACAGGTTCCTTCAAAACCCTAGATTATGAGTTTATCTACTCATACTCGTAGTAACAAATCCAATGTAAATTTCATAATTAAATTACAGAGTAAGGAATAAGGGATGTAAAAATAAATGTTTTGAACTCCCGAGTAGTGTTCCACGATCTCCTCTTGTCTCCAATGGCAAAAGTCCCTCAAACCTGTGTTTTTGGGTCTATTTATATGTTTGGAATAAGCCCTAAATGTGTAAGTCACTCCTAGTTGCGCCGGGAAAGTGTTTAAGACTTGGAAAGTCGGATCTGGACCCTGGCCTCGCTAGGCTAAAGCATGGCCTGGCTTGACTTTAAGCTGGCCTCGGCAGGCTAAAGCCTGGTCGAGCTGGTTTTTGCCTGGCTTCTCCTTTTCACCATTTTCAAGCGCACTTTCGACGTTTAAGCATCCATTTATCTCAGCTTCAATCTTTAATTCACCTACACATAAAATAAACTCCATTACGCTCAAACAAAGTGTATTTTTATCATTAAAGCACGTAAAATGCGAGGCACATAATGCGTTAAATCATGAATAATAGCCTCACATCAATACCCCACACTTAAAAATTTTCTTTTCCTCGAGCAATTAAACTGCACTCATGAACACAACTTATTAAGCAATTCCCTTAACTCGTTATACCAAGAATTTTTAAAATAGTTTAAGCACAAAGGTGTGACATCCTCGCCTCAATAACTGACTCACAAATACCATGCTTTATTTAATTCACTTACTTACTCTAACATGGAGGTCAACAACATTACCTTTCCTTTATGAATCATGTGCCCTCACCCAATCAAAGATCTTAGTTCCATACACCATGAATTTTAATAACATAGGAACTCAAGATAGGAAAAATTCACTCGCTCTCAGAAATAACATTCATATGCCCCAAATGACGTACCATAAGCTTGCCCTTAGTGTAATACTCCACTAATCGAGTTCATTCAGTCTAAGATCAAATAGGACTTTCATTGGTTGTAATGTAGGCTGCGAAACGGGTAGGATACATTTAGATATAAGAGTGACTATACCTCCCTTAAGCACTTTAATACAAACACTTTAACCTTCAAGCCCATACTTATGTCAAACCAAAACTCCACCTTAACTTCACTATATTTTACTCCTACTTCTTTAAGCACCAGTACATCAATAGCCATCACCATAAGGAATTATTTTTTCATACTCTACAACTATTATATCAATATCTTTTTTTTTTCAAATGGCTTTTATTGACAGTTTTTTTTCATACGGTGCACCTTTCTCCTCATTTCATTGTTCCACTCAAAAGCCAACCCACCACCCCACACTTTAACTTTTTTATAATTCATCATAATTCTAGTGCTCATGAGAGGTGACAAGGAACAAATATATGGTCGGTTCAAACAACGGGGTACATCTTGTAATGTGGTTGCCAAAGAAACAGGATTATAGGCTCAAAGGGGTTAACTAGATACATAACATTTAGGTGGATACTCTATATATATATATATTTGGCTTAACAAGGAAATGCTTATATCACTTCTCAGACTGAACAAGACTACCATTTCACTTTGCACACACACTGGGCAAGTTATAGATATCAAATGCAATGCACAAAATACATATAAACCTCACACAGACTTGGCACAAACTCATTCAGGATTGGTTTTATCACGACACTCCAGTAAAAGTAGTTAAGAAAATTTAAGAATCCACGATTTAAGGTATTTATTCTAGAGTCAAAAATTGAGCCTAAGCGTCACAACCAGAGTACTGACTATTCTCAAGGCATCACAAAGCTCAGAGATATTGATGTGATTAAATGCATAGCCATCATGGACTCCTACTCCTAAAAATTAAAACTACCACACCCGGTTCAACTAAAAACCCTTGGAAAAAAATCGCGGTCCAAAGAAAAACGAAGGGGGAATTATTACACTACCTAAAAAAAATATTTTTGGTATTTCCTATAGACTTACTTCCCTCAAGAAAACTGTCTAGGAGATCCATCGTCGGGAAGAGTCCAACATATTTCTGTTTTTTTTTCTAAAAAATAAAATAAAAATATTATTCAATTAAATTAACACAGCTAAAATGGCATAGAAAGTCACCCAGACAATCTCTTCACCCCACACTTAAAATTGCGCATTGTTCCCAATGCACACCATAACTAATAAAGAGGGTAAAAGAAACTCCCTGGTAGGCCAAAAGACGAAGCACTAGCAGTTGGGTACTCAGACTTCTCCCCAGGCCTGGTCCTTCATGCGGGTACCTCACACTTAGTTTCAACCATCTGGTTTGCTGTTGCATCCTTCCAATAGCTTTGCTTTCCATGCTCCTTTTGCCTCCACTTTGAACTTATGAACTGGACCACAAGTTTTGATTCTTCTCTATGATCACGCTCTTGAGGCGATACAAATTGTTGTGAGCCAAGAATTAAATGATTCTTTATGCACTTTTTGGCTTTCAACGGAGGACTTCCACTTTGCCTAGACCGCCTTGTAAATTTCAGAATATAGCGCTCATCTACCTCGTCCTTTGCCTCTTACATTGGCTCACACTGAACTAGGCGAACCCCGTTGCTGTCACAGATGGGGAATATGATTCCCGCATCTAACCACCTAATCACTTCTTTCTTCACCACTTCTTTCATGTTGGGGTTCAGACTTCTTTGATTTTCTCTGGAAGGTTTGTGCCCATCTTTCATTAAAACCTTATGCATAAAGAAGGCCGGGTAGATACCCTTGATGTCTACAATGGTCCAACCAATTGCAGTCTTGCACTCCGTTAGTACATGCAAAAGCTGTTTTGCCTGCACATCTAACAAACTAGATGAGATAATAATAGGTAAAGTTGAGTTAGGTCCTAATAATGCATACCTGAGACGGGCGGACAGTGGCTTCAGCTCCAACTTTGGGGGTTCTTCTACGGATGGCTTGGCTGGGGGATTTTCCCTTTCCTCTAAGTGCAGGGGCGCAAATTCGAGTGGTCTCTTCCAAAAACCTTTTCCCTCAAGAGCGAGCACCCATTCCGCCAATTCTTCACCATTAACCTTATCTATGTTCATGAGGCAAGCTGCTAGAGGATCCTCAATGTTCAAAGTCTCATCATCCTCTTCCAAGATTACATCCACGACATCTATTAAAGAGAAATTGGCGAATTCACTTGGTCGCCTCATAGATTTCTGCACGTTGAATGTTGTTTCCTCATCATTTAATCTCATTTTGAGCTCTCCAATTTCACAGTCAATTAGAGCTCTCCCCGTGGCCAAAAATGGCCTTCTCAAAATTATGAGAATTTCCTCATCAACCGGACAATCTAGAATGACAAAATCTACTAGGAACACAAATTTCCCAACCTGCACCAACACATCATCAAGGATACCAGAAGGCCTCTTTATTGTCCTGTCAGCCAACTGCAATAACATGGACGTGGGTCTAGATCTTCTAATCCCGAGCCTTTTATAGATAGCCAGGGGCATAAGATTTATGCTTGCCCCCAAATCACACAGTGCCTTAGCAAATGCAAAGTTACCTATAGTGCAAGGAATTGTGAAACTCCCTGGGTCAGAAAACTTCTCAGCAATGGGTCTCGTCACCACAACACTGCAAGTCTGAGTTAGAGTAATTGTGGCCAAGTCTTGGAAGTCACACTTGCAGGACATCAAATCCTTCATCATTTTCGCATAACCAGGCATCTCCTTTAAAGCAACAATCAATGGAATATTTACCTGAATTTGCTTCAACATCTCCAAGAACTTCTTATATTGCTCATCTTTTTGATATTTGGCCAATATCTGTGGGAATGGTGCTGGAGGTCGTTTCTTTAATGTGATTTGGTTTTTCTCTTGTTTAGGAACTGCCTCCACCACCGGTTCCTGTGCTGTCTCAACCTCTTTCTCAGCCTCTTTTTCTTTGCTGGCATCTTCATGGGCGTGTTGTATTGTCACCTCAGTCAACCCTGCTGAATTATCTATCTCAATGGGCACTGGCACAAGTGTCTCAGTAGGTCTGATTTCGCGAGCTATCTCTTTCTCCAAGTATAGGTCTCTACCATTCCGTAGACTCACTGCCATTAGCTGTTTCGGGCCCTGCTCCTTTGGATTTATCTGTGTGTCTGCATGTAACGTCCCATGAGGACGATTATTCAGATCCATCAAAATATGACCCAATTGGACCTCAATATTCTTTATAGCTGACTCGTGTGAGTTTACTCTCTTAGTTATTTTTGCATTGGACCCAATCACTTGTTGCATCATTCCCTCAAGTCTAGTGAACCCATATTATTATCTCCAATTGTGTTGCTGTTGAGGTGGATGATAACCCTGTTGCTGATTTTGATTGTTGTAGCCCTGTTGCCTTTGGTAAGGCACCATATTGCCTTGTGGTCGCATGGCCCCCATATTATTGTTATTATTGTGCTGCTGCGGGGCTGGCCTGTATTGTTGATTCTGCTGATTCAAATTCTGACCATCTGGTGTATGTCCCTCATAGATGGACACATAATTCATGTTTTCCGGATAGTGTTGGTGATCACCATCATCACTCCACAGGCCACCAAATGGCTGACTAATGCAAGGTGTACATAAACCCCCATTGGTTGTATCAACTATGTGCACCTGCTGTTTCTGACCTGATTCTTCAACCTTTTTAGTGAGGATGCTCATTTGTGTCATTAGTGTGGCCATATTTTCAACTATAGAGTTCGCTGGATCTAAAGCCACATAGTGGACCACAGGAGTGATGGGAGCATTTATGGTGGTCCATCCCGAATTCTGTGCCATCTTGTCGAGCAGGATCTTGCTCTCTCTGAATGTTTTACTCAAGAATGCTCCACCGGCTGAAGCATCAACATTAGCCTTCACACTATCCGCTATACCCAAGTAGAACCTCTTCCCCAACATCTGCTTAGGAATACTATTGTGTGGACATAAAACCAGCAGCCCTTTGAATCTTTCCCACGTCTCTTGCAATGTTTCTGTTGGTTTCTGTCTGAAGCTCAAGATCTCATCAATTTGCTGAGCAGTCTTGTTGGGTGGATGAAATTTGTTCACGAATTTCTTGACTAATTCCTCCCAAGTAGTGATGGAATTTATGGGGAGTGAATTGAGCCAAGTTTGAGCTGCTCCTGTCATAGAGAATGGAAACAACAATAGCTTTATTGCTTCCGGAGTCACTTTGTGTTGTCTTTGTGTTTGACAGATTGATAGGAAATTCTTTAAGTGATGTTGAGGATCTTCAATGTATGACCCCGAGAATAGTCCCTTGTTTTGCAAAAATGCAGCATATTGTTTGTGATTTGGAATGAATCAGCCTGTATCTGCGGGACTACAATCCGGTGGCTAAATTATCTGTTGTGGGTTGTGCCCAATCATACAAAGAAGCTTCTGGCACAAGAGGCTCAACCACCTACTCATTTGGGCCTGCCACGTTATCCCCATTATCCTTGTTGTTTACCAGATCTGCCATGTCTGGTGCAAGTTGTTTAGTTGAGTTTTGTTGTTGTTTGATTTTCCTGTTTGCCCGATTCAAGGCCTTGAAAACTTTCTCAGGATCTGATAATGCTTCAAACACTTCACCAATTCTTGAGGAGTTTCGAGGCATGCACCTGTAACACACAAGATTTCAAATGTTAAAATTTCAATGTGGTTGATCGAAAGTGAAGAAAATTGACTACACTAAGAATTTTTGCACTTCTTTTAACTGTAATTGATAACACCGTTAACTCTCCGGAAACGGCACCAAAATTTTATCACTCCCAACTATGCCTTATAAAAGGACAAAGCAGTCGCTGCAAATATATTTTGGTTAACAAGACCGGAGTCGAATACCACAGGAAATTAACCTATCAATCACAGCTATCAGACTCACACAATTTCATGTAATCAACTTTACGAGATATTTAAATAACAGATTGGATGTTTACTATTTAAATATTACATAATGAAAATGCAATAATTAAGAACTAACGACGAACAGTTTGTAGACAATAGTTGGAATGATCTAAGGTTCTGATTTCCCCTATTATCGAAGTCCTTTCCGCTACGTTTGCTATAAATTTGCCTATGTCTTCTCTATCGATCATGAGCACTCTGACTGCCGTAACTCTCTCCCGAGTAATTAAAACAATATACTAGACATATTCTCCCGAATTACGCTAGCTAGCCTTAAGTATAGCTCACTTAGATTGCACCCAAGGTTTCATTATCCCTAATCTCACCTTTAACCCTTTATATTGATCCCTCATATACGTCAAGAGTGATGTTGTTCAACAACTACCTAAATATACACTCTTTCCCGAGTAATGCACACTAAATATGAACAGTTAATCGAGGGCCCTTCAATCAACAACAATAAGCATATAGTTGAACAAATAGAGAGAATACTATGACAAATTTATATTAACATAACAAGAAAATCATCCTTCAACAGGTTCTATCAAAACCCTAGATTATGAGTTTAGCTACTCATACTTGTAGTAAAAAATCCAAAGTAAATTGCATAATTAAATTACAGAGTAAGGAATAAGGGATGTAAAAATCAATGTTTTGAACTCCCGAGTAGTGGTCCATGATCTCCTCTTGTCTCCAATGGCAAAAGTCCCTCAAAGTTGTGTTTTTGGGTCTATTTATATGTTTGGAATAAGCCATAAACTTTTAAATCACTCCTAGTTGCCCGGGAAAGTGTTTAGGACTTGGAAAGTCGGATCTGGACCCCGACCTGTAACGACCGGATAGGTCGATCTGAGAGTTAGCGCCTCCATCCCCTAATAACTTCTTTCCCATGTCTATTTCTGCTTTTGGAACTTGTTGGAACGTTGAAGGTGGAATTCGGAGAGTTTTTGGACACAAAGTCCTTATATGTGAGTTTAAGCTTTAGAAATTGGACCGTAGTTGGAACTGTGGGAAGACGGGTCTAGAATGGGATTCCGTCAAATCTGTTAGCTCCGTTGGGTGATTTCGGAATTAGGAGCGTTTTCGGAATATGCTTTCGAGGTTTGTAGTAGATTTAATCTTGAATTGGTGAAAGTTAGAATTTCGACGATTGCGGCCGATTGGTGGAATTTTGATATCGGGCTCGAAATGGAATTCCGAGAGTGGATGTAGGTCCATTGTATCATTTGTGACATGTGTGTAACATTTGAGGTCATTCAGACTAGTTTTGAGGTCTTTCGGCATCAGTTGTAGAATTTGGAAATTTCATAAGTTCTTAGGCTTGAATCCATGAGTAATTGGTGATTTTGGTGTTATGTGATGTGTTTTGGAGGCTCGACTAAGTTTGGATAAGGTATTAGGACTGGTTGGTAAGTTTGGTTGAGGCCCCGCGGGTCTCGGAGGTGTTTCAGATGCTCAACGAGTGATTCTTATTGAACTTGGAAAACGACTGAACCATTTCTTGTTCTGGTGTCTCGCACCTGCGATGTATTTTCCACAGGTGCGGACACGCAGGTGCGGAAGAGGGGCTCGCAGGTGCGGCCTTGGTCAAGTCAACCAGTCTCACAAGTGCGGTAGAGATTCCGCAGGTACAGAGCCGCAAAATGCGGCCAATTGACCGCAGGTGCGGCCCCATGCCTTATAGTGGGTTTTCGCACCTGCGATGGATTTTCCTCAGGTGCGGTCCAAGGGGCGCAGGTGCGGAAATCGCTGGGCAGTTATATCAGATTCGAGGGCTTGAATTTAATAACTTCTAAAATCATTTGGAGCTCGGGTATAGGCGAATTGGAGTGAGTTTTGAGGAAAAGCTTTATAGGTAACAATTCCTAATCCTATTCCCTTTGTATATCATTAATTTATAACAATTTCTTCCATGCAATTAAGGGATTTAGTTGAAAAATCATGCAAATGGGGAAGAAGTTTCCCCAATTAGGAAATCCGAGAGTTTAATAGGATTTTGTCATCGATTTTCGATGATTCTTGTTCGTGTGAGTTCGTGAGTGAATAGGTGTTCTAAATTTTTAACTTTCACTCGATTCCGAGGTGTGGGCCCGGGGGACTTTTTGGGCGACTTTCCTAATTTCGCGTATTAACTTCGAACGTATTAGCTATTTTGATTCCTTAAAGTGATATTTACATTATGCAATCGAATTGAATATATTTGGGCCATTCGGAGTCGGATACTCGTGGCAAGAGCGTGGTTTTGAGTTGAGTAGCGCAGTCGAGGTAAGTGGCTTTCCTAACTCTGTGTTGGGTACATCCCTTAGGCTATTTTAATACTTTTCTATGTTGTTTGGGTGCCTTGTGCATGAGGTGACGAGTACGTACACGGGCCATTGTTGCTAAAACTCTGTTTTTCCCTTCATGACTTAAATCATTTCACTCATATTTCACTGATTCATGTATCGATTATGTAGTTTAGATTAGGAAATAGCATGGCTACCTGTTTTACTTGAACTTCTCCCTTGTTATTACTATGTGTACCATGTTTTAGGTAGCTTTATCCATATTTTTGCCTGTGATTTTTTTCTGAACTGTTTTAAATAAAAATTGTATTCGGTATTTGTATTGCATTGCATATTTAAATTGGGACTATGGACGAGATTCCGGGAGCTTTCCCCCTGTACTGCATTGCATATTTAAATTGGGACTACAGACGAGATTCCGGGAGCTTTCCCCCTGTACTGCATTGCATATTTAAATTGGGACTACAGACGAGATTCCGGGAGCTTTCCCCCTGTACTGCATTGCATACTTATTATTGTGATATATGTTGTGCTGAGCCGAGGGCTCCCTGTTATTATTTTCTTTTAGCTCATTGTTCCTACTGATTTGCCTTAGCTTATTATATCTCTCTGTTCATATTTTTATACTGTTTTACTATAAAAATCCAGTAGAGCCTAAACTTGACCTCGTCACTACTCGACTGAGGTTAGGCTTTGCACTTACTGGGTACCAAATTGTGGTGTACTCATGCCCTTTCATGCACATGTTTTTCGTGTGCAGATCCAAGTACCATCGCTCAGTTTCGTGGCTAGGGGTCCGAGATACAGCTTCTAGGAGGCCGAAAGGTAATTTTGCCGCGTCTGCGGAGTCCTTCGAGTCACCTTCCACTCTGACTTAGATAGATTTTTATGTAAATTTTCTTACGTTGTATAGAGCTATTTTGAGACAGAGCTTGTGACTAAAGTGATATTTCGGTTTTTGGGAAAGTTGTATTTTGTATGCGCCAAGTGGCGATGTTTCATTGTAGACTCACTTATTTTGTCTTTATTTTTATTGCTTTTATTTAATATGTGTTTCCGCAATTAGGGTTACCTAGTCGTGGAGACTAGCTGTCGTCACAATGCCTTCGGATGGGAAATCGGGTCGTGACAAGTTTAGCCAGGTTCACGGGAGTCACAAGTCACAAGCCGGTTTATTAGAGTCTCGCGGATCGATACAGGGACGTCCATATCTATCTTTGAGAGGCTATGTAACTGTTAGGAACAATCATATTTCTTTGATTTCCTTTTTCGTGCGAGTTATTGACATAAAAGATTCTAAAATTCTATTCTATTCTTTCCCACAGATGGTGAGGACCCGTACTGGGAGGACCGACGACCAGGCACCCGAGCCCCCTGCCAGAGCTGCCAGAGGTCGGGGCCGGGGTAGAGGAAGACCGCACGGTGCAGCCCGAGCATCGGCGAGAGCAACGGCAGAGGAGCCTATGGCAGCCCCATTTGGAGAGCCAGCATAGGAGGTCCCTATTGCTGCTCCATCCTTGCAGGAGACCTTCGCTCAGTTCATGAGCATGTTCAGTACTCTAGCGTAGGCTGGACTATTTCCGATAGCTCCCGTAACATCTCAGGCAAGGGGAGGGGCACAGACGCCCGTAGCCCGCACTCCTGATTAGAAGGGCCAGGTTGATCAGGCCCCGGAGTATATTCCTATTCCCCCAGTGGCTCCAGTTCAGCATGATGCTAGAGCAGCGGCTTCTGAGGCCGGTCAACTCAGACTCGAGAGGTACAAGAACTAGCAGCCACCTACTTTCAGCGGACTAGCTACAAATGACGCTCTGGGATTTCTTAAGAAGTGTCATCGTATTCTCCACACTATGGGAATTGTGGAGACCAGTGGGGTTTCTTTCACCGCTTTCCAGCTGAGGGGAGCAGCATATCAGTGGTGGCGGGCCTATGAGCTGAGTAGTCCGGACGACGCAACCTCACTTACTTGGACTCAGTTTTTAGAGATATTTTTGCGAGAGTATGTCCCTCAGAGCCTCAGGGACACTTAGCACGCGGAGTTTGAGCAGTTGTGCCAGGGTACTATGACTGTGTCGGAGTATGCAGTTTGTTTCAGTGAGTTAGCTCGGCATGCCCCAGCCTTGGTTGCCACAGTCAGAGAGCGGGTTCGCCGTTTCCTCGAAGGACTCCATCCTAGTATTCGGACCAGTATGGCCAAAGAGTTGGAGATGTATATCACTTACCAGCAGGCAGTGAGTATTGCCAGGAGAATAGAGGGCATGTTCGCCCGGGACAGAGAGGAGAGGGAGCCAAGAGGTCTCGAGAGACTGGCCATTTTTCAGGAGCTCGTGCACCAGCATCATGTCACGGTAGGGGCTTTGTGGGTCGCCCTGTTCATTCAAACTTTCCAGTAGCCAGCGGTATTCCAGCTCCTCATAGACCTCAGGAGTTCTATTATGCACCGCCAGTATCCAGTATGCCTCCAGTTCGAGGTGATATTTCTGGCCAGCCCAGCAGGCCAGCTCCTATTCAGTCTCAGCCGCAGCGTCCTCTGAGGGGTTATTTTGAGTGTGGTGACACTCTTCACTTTATTAGAGATTTCTCCAGGGCTAGGAAGGGTGCACCTCCACAGTCTTATCAGCCTTTACGTGCTCCGCCTGGTCCTCCGACTATTCTTCCAGCCCCAGCTGCCACTCCACCTCCTCATCCAGCTCGAGGTGGGGGTCGGGGAGGTAGAGGTCGCCCTATAGGGGGAGTCCAGGCCAGATACTATGCCCTTCCAGCCCGTTCTGAGGCTGTTGCTTCAGACTCGATCATCACATGTATTGTCCCTGTCTTCCATAGGGATGCATCAGTATTATTTGATCCAGGCTCTACGTATTCATATGTGTCCTCTTATTTTGCTCCATATTTGGGGATATCTCGGGATACTTTGAGTTCCCCTGTCTATGTATCTACTTCTGTGGGAGACTCTCTAGTTGTGGACCACGTATATCGGTCGTGTTTGATTTCTCTTAGTGGTTTTGAGACCAGGGCTGATTTATTATTACTCAGCATGGTAGATTTTGATGTTATCTTGGTCATGGACTGGTTGTCGCCCCATTATTCTATTCTTTATTGTCAAACTAAGACCGTGACACTGACTATGCCAGGCTTGGTGAGATTAGAGTGGAGAGGTACCTTAGAGTATACTCCCCGCAGGGTCATTTCATTTCTTAAGTCTCAGTGGATGGTTGAGAAGGGGTGTGATGCGTACTTGGCCTATATGAGAGATGTCAGTGTTGATACTCCTCTAGTTGAGTCAGTTCCAATAGTGAAGGACTTTCCTGATGTATTCCCAGCTGATCTTCCGGGTATGCCGTCCGAAAGAGATATTGATTTCGGCATTGATTTGTTGCCAGGCACTCAGATCATTTCTATCCCTCCTTACCGTATGACTCCTCCTGAGTTGAAGGATAAGTTACAGGAGTTGCTTGATAAGGGTTTCATCAGACATAGTGTATCACCTTGGAGTGCTACGGTATTATTTGTGAAGAAAAAGGATGGTTCTATGCGCTTGTGTATTGATTATCGACAGTTGAACAAGGTCACCGTGAAGAACATGTATCCTTTGCCTCGCATTGATGATTTATTCGACCAGATACAGGGTTCCAGGGTATTCTCCAAGATTGACTTGCGTTTTGTCTATCATCAGTTGAAAATTCGGGAGCCGGATATCCCGAAGACTGCCTTCAGGACCAGATATGGCAGCTATGAGTTTCTTGTTATGTCATTTGGGATGACCAATGCCCCATCAGATTTTATGCATTTGATGCACAGTGTATTCCAGTCTTATCTTGATTCCTTCGTCATTGTGTTTATTGACGACATCCTGGTGTATTCCCGATCACGGTAAGATCATGAGCAACATTTGAAGATTGTGCTTCAGATTTTAAGGGAGAAGAGATTGTATGCAAAATTCTCTAAATGTGAGTTCTGGCTTGACTCAGTGGCACTCTTGAGCCACATAGTGTCTTGGGATGGGATCAAGGTAGATCCGAAGAAGGTGGAGGCGGTACACAGTTGGCCTAGACCGTCATCAGCTACGGGGATCCGCAGTTTCCTTGGGTTGGCTGGGTACTATCACCATTTTGTGGAGGGTTTTTCATCAATTGCAGCACCGATGACCAGGTTGACTCAAAAGGGTGCTCCGTTCTGGTGGACTGAGGAGTGTGAGGGGAGCTTTCAAAATCTCAAGACAGCCCTGACTTCAGCTCCAGTGTTGGTATTGCCTACGGGTTCAGGGTCCCTATACCGTCTATTGTGATGCTTCGAAGATTGGCCTCGGAGCGGTGTTGATGTAGGATGGTAGGGTGATTGCCTATGCGTCCAGACAGTTGAAGGTGCATGAGAAGAACTATCCAGTTCATGATCTCGAGTTGTCAACGATGTTCACGCCCTGAAGATATGGCGTCATTATTTATACGGTGTTCCCTATGAGATTTTCACCGAACACCGGAGTTTGCAACACATATTCAAGCAGAAGGACCACAATTTGCGCCAGCGGAGATGGTTGGAGTTGCTAAAGGACTATGACATCACTATATTATACCACCTGAGGAAGGCCAATGTGGTGGCCGACGCCTTGAGTTGTCGAGCGTAGAGTTTGGGGAGTTTGGCATATCTTCCGACAGTTGAGAGGCCCATAGCCTTAGATATCCAGTCCTTAGCCAGTCAGTTCGTGAGGTTAAATCTTTCGGAGCCTTTCCGGGTTTTAGCTTGTGTGGTGGCTCGATCTTCTCTTTATGACCATATTCGAGAGCGCCAGTATGATGATCCCCACCTTCTAGTTCTTCTGGACAGGGTTCGGCGAGGTGACGCCAGGGATGTGACTATAGGAGATGACGGTGTGATGAGGATGCAGGGTCGAATCTGTGTGCCCAATGTAGATGGTCTTTGGGAGTTGATTCTTGAGGAGGTCCATAGCTCACGGTATTCCATTCACCCGGGTACCGAGAAGATGTACCAAGATCTGAGACATCACTATTGGTGGATAAGGATGAAAAAGGATATAGTGGAGTTTGTGGCCAAGTGTCTCAACTGTCAGCAAGTCAAATATGAGCATCAGAGACGGGGAGGGTTACTTCAGCAGATTGAGCTTCCAGAGTGGAAGTAGGAGCAGATCACCATGGACTTCGTGGTTGGACTTCCTCAGACTTTGAAGAAGTTCAATGCTATTTGGGTGATTGTGGATTAGCTGACTAAGTCAACCCATTTTATTCCTGTGTTGACTACAAACTCCTCTAAGAGGTTGGCGGAGATTTATATCAGGGAGATTGTTCGCCTCTACGGTATTCCAGTATCTATCATTTCAAACAGAGGTACACAGTTCACTTCACGGTTCTGGAGAGCCGTTCAACAGGAGCTAGGCACCAGAGTAGAGTTTAGTACATCCTTTCGCCCTCAGACAGACGGGCAGTCTGAGTGCACGATTCAGATTCTTAAGGATATGCTCCGTGCCTGTGTGATGGATTTTGGAGGGTCATGGGACCGATACATGCCACTTGCAGAGTTTGCTTATAATAACACCTAACAGTCCAGCATTCAGATGGCGCCGTATGAGGCTTTGTATGGTAGACGGTGTCGGTCCCCAGTGGTATGGTTTGAGTCGGGCGAGGCCCGATTGTTGGGTACAGATTTGGTCCAGGACGCCCTAGACAAGGTGAAGGTGATTCAGGAGAGACTTCACGCAGCTCAGTCCAGGCAGAAGAGTTATGCGGACCGGAAGGTTCATGATTTTGCATTAATGGCTGGTGATCGGGTTTTGCTTCGGGTATCGCCTATGAAGGGCGTCATGAAGTTTGGGAAGAAAGGTAAGTTGAGTCTGAAATTTATTGGACCTTTTGAGGTGTTGCGACGTGTTGGGGAGGTTGCTTATGAGCTAGCCCTACCTCCTAACCTAGCAGAAGTTCATTCGGTATTCCACGTCTCCATGCTCCGGAAGTATCACGGTGACCCGACTAATATGTTGAGGAGCCAGTAGCTATATTGGTTAGACAGGTCAGAAAGCTCAGGTCAAAGGATATTGCGTCAGTAAAGGTTCAGTGGAGGGGTCAGCCGGTCGAGGAGGCGACTTGGGAGACTGAGCAGGATATGCACAGTCAGTACCCTCATCTTTTCACAGTTTCAGGTATGTCTCTATACTCGTTCGAGGACGAACGATTTTCTTTAGAGGGGGAGAATGTAATGACCCGGTAGGTCGATTTGAGAGTTAGCGCCCCGATCTCCTAATAACTGCTTTGCACATGTCTATTTATTCTTTTGGAACTTGTTGGGACGTTGAGTGGTGGAATTTAGAGAATTTTTGGACACATAGTCCTTATATGTGAGTTTAAGCTTTAGAAATTGGACCATAGTTGGAACTGTGGGAAGACGGATCCAGAATGGGATTCCGTCGACTCCTTTAGCTCCGTTGGGTGATTTTGGAGTTAGGAGCATGTTCGGAATGTGCTTTCGAGGTCTGTAGTAGATTTAGACTTGACTTGACGAAAGTTAGAATTTCAGCGATTTCGGCCGATAGGTAAAATTTTGATATCGGGCTCAGAATGGAATTCTGAGAGTGGCTGTAGGTCTGTCGTATCATTTGTGACCTGTATGTAAAATTTGAGGCCATTCAGACTAGTTTTGAGGTGTTTGGGCATCGGTTGTAGAGTTTGGAAATTTCATAAGTTCTTAGGCTTGAATCCATGTGTAATTGGTGATTTTGGTGTTATGTGATGTGTTTTACAGGCTCGACTAAGTTTGGATAAGGTATTAGGACTGGTTGGTAAGTTTGGTTGAGGCTCCAGAGGCCTCGGGGGTGTTTCGGATGCTCAACGGGTGTGTTTTTTTTTAACTTGGAAAACAGCTGAACCATTTCTGGTTCTGGTGTCTCGCACCTGCGATGGATTTTTCGCAGGTGTGGACACGCAGGTGCGAAAGAGGGGCTCACAGGTGCGTACTTGTTCAAGTCAACCAGTCTCGCAGGTGCGGTAGAGATTCCGCAGGTGCGAAGCCGCAGATGTGGCCAATTGACCGCAGGTGCGGCCCCAAGCCTTTTAGTGGGTTTTCGCACCTGCGATGGATTTTCCGCAGGTGCGGTCCAAGGGGCGCAGGTGCAGAAATCATTGAGCAGTTATATCAGATCCGAGGGATTCAATTTCATAACATCTAAAATCATTTGGAGCTCGGGTGTAGGCGATTTGCAGTGAGTTTTGAGGAAAAGCTTCATAGGTAACAATTCCTAACCCTATTCCCTTTGTATATCATTAATTTATAACAATTTCTTCCATGCAATTAAGGGATTTAGGTGAAAAATCATGCAAATGGGAAGAAGTTTCCCCAATTAGAAAATTCGAGAGTTTAATAGGATTTTGTCGTCGATTTTCGATGATTCTTGTTCGTGTGAGTTCATGAGTGAATAGGTGTTCTAAATTTGTAACTTTCACTCGATTCCGAGGCGTGGGTCCGGGGGACTTTTTGGGCGATTTTCCTAATTTCGCGTATTAACTTCGAACTTATTAGCTATTTTGATCCCGTAATGTAATATTTACATTATGCAATCGAATTGAATAGATTTGGGTCATTCGGAGTCAGATACTCGTGGCAAGAGCGTGGTTTTGAGTTGAGTAGCGCAGTCGAGGTAAGTGGCTTGCCTAACTCTGTATTGGGGACATCCCCTAGGCTATTTTAATACTGTTCTATGTTGTTTGGGCGCCTTGTGCATGAGGTGACGAGTACGTATACGGGCCATTGTTGCTAAAACTCCATTTTTCCCTTCATGACTTAAATCATTTCACTCATATTTCACTGATTCATGTATCGACTATGTAGTTTAGATTAGGAAATAGCATGCCTACCTGTTTTACTTGAACTTCTCCCTAGTTATTACTATGTGTACCATGTTTTAGGTAGTTTTATCCATATTTTTGCCTGTATTTTTTTTCCTGAACTGTTTTAAATAAAAATTGTATTCGGTATTTGTACTGTATTGCATATTTAAATTGGGACTATGGACGAGATTCCGGGAGCTTTCCCTCTGTACTGCATTGCATATTTAAATTGGGACTACGGACGAGATTCCGGGAGCTTTGCCCTTGTACTGCATAACATATTTAAATTGAGACTACGGACGAGATTCCGGGAGCTTTCCCCCTGTACTGCATTGCATATTTAAATTGGGACTACAGACGAGATTCCGGGAGCTTTCCCCCTGTACTGCATATCATACTTATTACTGTGATATATGTTGTGCTGAGCCGACGGCTCCCTGTTATTATTTTCTTTTAGCTCATTGTTCCTACTGATTTGCCTTAACTTATTATATCTCTCTATTCATATTTTTATACTGTTTTACTATAAAAATCCAGTAGAGCCTTAACATGACCTCGTCACTATTCGACTGGGGTTAGGCTTGGCACTTACTGGGTACCAAATTGTGGTGTACTCATGCCCTTTCCTGCACATATTTTTCGTGTGAAGATCTAGGTACCATCGCTCAGTTTCATGGCTAGGGGTCCGAGCAACAGCTTCTAGGAGACCGAAAGGTAATTCTGCCGCGTCCGCAGAGTCCTTCGAGTCACCTTCCACTCCAGACTTAGATAGATTTTCATGTAAATTTCCTTACGTTGTATAGAGCTATTTTGAGACAGAGCTTGTGAGTGAAGTGATATTCCGGGTTTTGGGAAAGTTGCATTTTGTATGCGCCAAGTGGAGATGTTTCATTCTAGACTCACTTATTTCGTCTTTATTTTTATTGCTTTTATTTAATATGTGTTTCCGCAATTAGGCTTACCTAGTCGTGGAGACTAGGTATCGTCACGATGCCTTCGGAGGGGAAATTGGGTCGTGACAATCGCCAGGCTAAAGCCTGGTCTGGCCTGGCTTTAAGCTGGCCTCGCCAGGCTAAAGCCTGGTCTGGCCTGGCTTTAAGCTGGCCTCGCCAGGCTAAAGCCTGGTCGAGCTGGCTTTTGTCTGGCTTCTCCTTTTCACCATTTTCAAGCACACTTTCGACGTTTAAGCATCTATTTAGCTCGGCTTCTATCTCTAATTCACCTACACATAAAATAAACTTCATTACGCTCAAACGAAGTGTATTTTTATCATTAAAGCACGTAAAATGCGAGGCACATAATGCGTTTAAACAAGAATTATAGCCACACATCAAGGATTATATTAAAGATAACCCTCTCTGAGTATTTAGTATATATGTTAAGCTCCATTATGTTGATCTTGGTCTGTATTTTTGGATTAAGTTTGAACTCTTTCTCCCTACATCAGCACGTTCTCTCTCTTTCCCTTTAGGAATATTTGTAGTTTTTGTACCTCAAGCTTCAATAGAGTTATGCTGATCTTGGTTGAATCTTGAGGACTAATGGGAAAGTATTGCTCACTGTTATTATCTGTGTTTTGTAACTCATGATGTAGTTACTATACTTGAACAAAAAGTCAGGAACAATTTTATTATTACCTCAAAACTTGAACATAAGTTTTTGTTTATTGAATCATTAGGCCATATGTCGTAAATTATTGATTTTGACTATAAGAGCATATAGGTCGTAATGAAGGCTGCTAATATTGTAAACTCATGTTGTAGTTACCATACTTGGACACAAATTAAGTCGTAACAATTTTATTATTACCTCAAAACTTGGACATAAATTATTGTTTACTGAATCATTAGACTATATGTCGTAAATTCCTGATTTTGACTATAAGAGCATATAGGTCGTAATTTACTATGTGATTAATTACTTTGTGTAGTAATACATTATTGAAGGTTGCTAATATCGTAAACTCATGTTGTTGTTACCATACTTAGACACAAAATCACAACAATGTTATTATTACCTCAAAACTTGAATTTAAGTTATTGTTTATTGAATCACACAGTCCTATATCGTAATTACTGCTATAATTACATGTAGTAATAAGTTACTGAAACTACTGAATTTCTCTAGGCCAAAAACCTTCATTACTACACCAGCTTATGTGAAGTTGTCATAACACCTACCATGTGGATTTGCATATAACTGCTTTAAGCTAAGTAATGCATGTAAATATCATTTTGCTATCTTCTCAACTTGCTCTTATGGAATAGTCTTAACACCAGTATTTTTGTCAAGGGGTGTTAAAATATATAAAAGTAATCATATTAAAATTAAGCTATGGTTTTCTTGAGCTTGCAGAAACATTGTTTTTAAGTTTATAAATGGTTCTCTCATATTTCTAATATATACCTTTTAAAAATCACTCAGCTGTAGTTTTATGTTATTTATTGATACTGAATTACTTACAAAGAGAGAGAGTTATGAAAAGAAATACTATATGGTTTGTTGTCTAGTAATATTGTTTTATAGTTAGCTGGTGTTCTATATAGAGATGAAAATAAATAGGAGGAAGTTAAAAGGAAAACATTAACTCATATAAGAGGCTAAAATTAATTTTTAAAAAAGAAAGAAGATAGCTTTGCTTCTGCCACTGTATTACACACAGCTTCCTGACCAAGAATTGAATACTTCTTTTTCATTATTTTAATTGCTAAATAGATAGACATTTAATTTACAATAATATCAATATTAAGCGGACTCTTCAAAGTTGAGGTTCAAAGAATCAACCGTTTCTCATGGGGACACTTTTTGAAGCGCACATTTATCTGAAGCGCATGATTTTGCCCATGACGTGATGGGCCTCGCTTCACCATGTTTCACCGCTTTAAGCGGTGTTTTCAATAATTATTGCACCATAAGACTGTATGAGCTTGAGTGCACATATTTCTATAGTTAGTGGTATTAATGATTCGATTCGGTCGATTATTTTATAAAATTTCTTCTATATTAATTATTCGCTTATTTTATTATGTATAACTAAAATTAGACATTACAAAACCGTCCCAATCATATCAGTTTCTCTTCGGTATCGGCACGATTCAGTTAGATTTCAGTTTTTAAATATCATGTAAAAAGACACTAGTAGAAGTACGTAGAATGCAATAACATACGTACTTTTATAGGACTTCGCAAAACTCTATAGATATTTTTACTGTTTATAGGGTAATTGTATTGACCCGGTCGGTCGTTTTGAGAGTTAGCGCCTTGATCCCCTAATAACCGTTTCTCCCATGTCTATTTATGTTATTGGAACTTGTCGGAGCGTTGAATGATGAAATCCGAAGTGATTTTGGACACATAGTCCATAAATGTGGAATTTAGCTTTGGAAATCTGGCCGTAGCCAGAGATGTGTAAAGACGGTTCCAGAATGGAATTCCGTTGACTCCGTTAGCTCCGTTGGGTGATTTCGGGGTTGGGAGCGTGTTCGGAATGTGTTTTCGAGGTCGGTTGTAGATTTAGGCTTGAATAGGCGAAAGTTTGAATTTCAGCGATTTCGATCGATAGGTGAAATTTTGATATCCGACTCGGAATGGAATTCTGAAAGCGACAGAATGTCCGTAATGCCAATTGTGACCTGTGTGCAAAATTTGAGGTCATTCAGATGAGTTTTGACGTGTTTCGGCATCGAATGTGAATTCTAGAAATTTCATAAGTTCTTAGGCTTGAATCTATGCATAATTGATGATTTTGATGTTATGAGATGTGTTTTTAAGACTCGACCAAGTTTGAACAAGGTATTAGGGTCAGTTGGTAGGTTTGGTTGAGGTCCCGGGAGCCTCGGGGTTGTTTCCAATGCCCAACGGGTGAATTTGGAACCTTAAGAGCAGCTGAACCATTTCTGGTTCTGGTGTCTCGCACCTGCCATGGTTTTTCCGCAGGTGCGAAGGGGGTGCATGCAGGTGCAGACGTAGCTTAGGCTGGCCTGACTCGCAGGCACGGAAGAGTATCCGCAAGTGCAGAGCCGCACCTGCGATCCATCCACCGCAGGTGCGACCCCAGGTCTTTTAAGAGTTTTCGCACCTGCGATTGTGTTTTCGTAGGTGCGGCACCGCAGGTGAGATCCCAGTGTCGTAGGTGCGAAATACCTGGGCTGGTTATACCAAAATCCGAGGGTTTGAAATTCATAACTCCAAAATCGATCGAGAGCTCGGGATTTGGCGATTTTCAGTGGAATTTGAACAGGAGAATCATAGGTAACATTTTCTAACCTTAATCTATTTGTATATCAATAATCTCTATTAGTTTCCTCAATCTAATCAATGAAATTGGATGAAAAACCATGAAATTGGGATGAAACTTCACCAAGTAGAAATCTGAGGATTTAGAGAGATTTAGACGTCGAATTTTGTTGATTCTTGTTCGAGTGAGTTCACGAGCGAATGGGTGTTCGGGAAATATAAATTTTACCCGATTCCGAGACGTGGGTCCGGGGAACTTTTTGGGCGAATTTCCTAATTTCGCGTACTAGCTTAGAAATAATTAGTTATTTTGTTTCATTGAAGTGATATTTACATTATGCAATCGAATTGAATAGATTTGGGCCACCCAGAGTCGGATACTCGTGGCAAGAGCGTGGTATTGAGTTGATTAGCGCAGTCAAGATAAGTGGCTTGCCTAATTTTTTGTTGGGGACTTCCCCTTAGGAATTTTTATACTGATTTTGTTACGTGGACGCCGTGTACGTGAGGTGACGAGTGCCTATACGGGTCATTGTTGCTAAAATTCTATTTTTGCTTCCATGCAATCACTCATTCTCATTCCTATATTACTGTTTCCTGTCTTAATTGAGTAGTTAGCTTAAGAATAATCATGTCTATCTGTCCTTACTTGATTTCCTCTTATTTGATCCGACATACTTTTGCATTGCATATTTAAATTGAGACTACGGACTGAGATCCGGGAGCTTTCCCCCTGTACTGCATTGCATATTTAAATTGGGACTAACGAACGAGATCCGGGAGCTTTCCCTCTGTACTGAAACGCATATTTAAATTGGGACTACAGACAGAAATCCGGGAGCTTTCCCCCTGTACTGCATAGCATATTTAAATTAGGACTACGGACTGAGATCCGGGAGCTTTCCCCCTGTACTGCATAGCATATTTAAATTAGGACTACGGACTGAGATCCGGGAGCTTTCCCCTCGTGCTGCATTGAAATCTTACTGTTGAGATATATGTTGTGCTGAGCCGATGACTCTCTTTCTGTTATTAATTCTTCCAGTTTCCATTAATCATGTTTATCATTGTTTATCTATATTTCACTGTTTTAAATTTATATTGACTTATTTTAAAACTCAGTAGAGCCTCAACCTGACCTCGTCACTACTTGACTGGGGTTAGGCTTGGCACTTACGAAGTACCGAATGTGGAGTACTCACGCCCTTTCCTGCGCATGTTTTCCCCATGTGCAGATCCAGGTACCAGCACACAGTACAGTGGCTAGGCGCATCTTAGCAGCTGCGTAGGAGACCGTGAGGTAATTCTGCCACGTCCGCAGGATCTCACAAGTCCCCTTCCTACGCTAGTACAAACACATTTTCCTTATTTCTTTGTATAGAGCTACAATAGTTCAGAGTTTGTGACTTTGTGATGTTCCGGGTTTAGGGAAAGTAAAAGCTGTAAATACCGAGCGGCTAAAATTTTTATATAGTATTGTTTCTTCTTTACTGTTTCTATTATTGTTTTACCTTATTTTCCGCAAGTTTTAGGCTTACCTATTCATAAAGACTAGGTGTCGTCACGAGACCATTCAGAGGGTAATTCGGGCCATGACAAGTTGGTATCAGAGCGTCTAGGTTCATAGGAGTCACAAGTCATGATTTGTGGCTATAATTCATGGTTTAACTCATTATGTGCCTTACATTTTATGTGCGTTAATGATAAAAATACACTTCGTATATGCATAATCGAGTCTATTTCATGTCTAGGTGAATTAGAGATGGAAGTCAGGCTAAATGGATGCATAAACGTCAAAAATACGCTCAAGAGTCAAACAGGAGTGAACCCGGCTATATCCGGGAGTTTGATCTGTAAAGCTTGGTCATACCAGGCTTTAGCCGGGCGTTTGGGCTCTAAAGCCTGGTAGGACCAGGCGTTTGGGGGGCGTTTGAGCCATAAAGCTAGGCCTGGCCAGGCGTTTGTCCTATAACGCCTGGCCCCTGATCTGGCGCAGTCCGAGTTTTAAAGGTTTTAAGTGTTTTCCGGTTTGACTAGAAGTATCTTACACATTTAGGGTTTGTTCCAAACATATAAATAGACAAACACAACTTTGAAGGGGAGATGGCATTAGAGTCAAGAGAAGCCTGTGGAATACTAATCAGCAAAACAAACATTGATTTTTATATCTTTTATTCATTACTTTATAGTTTAATTATGCAAGTTATTTTGGATTTGATTATTATGAGCATGAGTAGCTAATTTCCTTAATCTCGGGTTTTGGTGGAACCCGTTAGGGGATGAACTTATTGTGATATTAATATAGTTTGGTTGGTTGTTAATCTCTATTTGTTCAACTACGTTCTTGCTGTAGTTGATTGAAGGGCCCTCAATTAGCTGTTCATATTTATTATGTATCTACTTGAGAGAGAGTGCATATTTAGGTAGATTTTTGAAAAACATCACTCCCGGTGTATAGATGAAAGTCATAACCGAGGGTTTAGAAGTTGGATTAGAAATAACGATACTTCGGGTGCAATCTAAAGTGAACTGTTATGCAATCTAGCTAGCGTAACTTGAGAGAGTGCGTCTAGTAAATTATCATAATTACTTGAGAGATATTTATGATAGATAGAGTGTTCATGATTGATAGAGAAAACTAATCAAACTATAAGAAGTATTCAAGAAGGAAGTTCACCGACGGGGGAAACCGTAACCTTAGACCTTTATTCTAATTGTTTACACCGCATTGTTAGTTAATCTTTAGTTTATTAATTTTGTTTAGTAGAAGTAGTAAAACATTACCAATTGATAATCAAAATTCTTGAGAAAATTGATTAAGTAAAAGTTTTGTATTCTGACGGCTTGATTGATACGTAAATTCCCTATGGGATCGACTCTGGGCTTAATACCCCAGATTATATTTGCAGCGCCCGTTTAGTCTTTCTATAAGACATAGTTGACCCTGATAAAATTTTGGCGCTGTTGCCAAGGAATTAACGGTGTTATCAATTGGAGTTGGAAGAAATACAAAATTCTGAAATATAGTCAATTTTCTTCAATTTTCATTTATACATTGAAAGTTTAACGTTTGCTAACTTGGTTGTACAGGTGCATGCCTAGAAACTCATCGAGAACTGGTGAAGTAGTTGAAGCCTTATCAGACCCCGAGAAAGTTTTCAAGGCCCTAAACCGGGCCAACCGGAAAAGCAAACAACAACCATCAATTGAACAACTTGAACTCGACATGGAAGATCCAAACAACAGGAACAACAATGGGGATGATGTGGTAGAACCAGTTGCGCAGATAGGGGCAGAGGCTCCTTTATATGACTGGGCACAACCCACAACAGACAATTTGGCTACTGCGATACTAGTCCCTCAAATACAGGCCGAGTCCTTCCAGATTACAAATAATATGCTGCACTTGTTGCAGAACAAGGGACTATTATCAGGGTCATACATCAAAGACCCCCAACAACATTTGAAGAACTTCCTGTCAATTTGCAAAACACAGAGGCAACCAAATGTCACTCAGGAGGAAATAAAACTGTTCTTTTTCCCATTCTCAGTTTCTGGAGCAGCCCAGACTTGGCTAAACTCACTCCCCATCAATTCCATTACCACATGGGAGAAGTTAGTTAAGCAGTTCGTGAACAACTTTCATCCACCCAACAAGACAGCTCAACAAATTGATGAAATCTTGAGTTTCAGACAGAAACCAGTTGAAACATTGCAGGAGACATGGGAACGATTTAAGGGAATGCTGGTTATCTGTCCACACCATGGTATTCCTGAGAAGATGTTGGGGAAACATTTTTATATGGGTCTGGCTGATACTGTAAAGGCAAATTTTGATGCTTTAGCTGGTGGAGCATTCTTGAGCAAAAAATGGAGAGAGTCAGATCTTGCTTGATAAAATGGCACAGAATTCAGGATGGACAACAAGGAATGCACCCATTGCTCATGTAGTTCACTCAGTGCCATTCGATCCATCCAATACTATTGCAGAGAACATGGCCACCTTGATGACACAGATGAGCATACTAACTAAGAAGGTGGAGGAGTCAGGACAAAAGCAGCAGGTACACATCGTGGATACAACCAATGGGGGCTTATGCACATCTTTCATTAGTCAACCATTTGGTAATCAGTGGAATGCAGAATGTGATCATCTTCCTTATCCAGAAAATATGAATTATGTGTCGAATTATGGAAGCCAGAGACAAGGGGGGAAGAACTGGGGTCAGCAAGTTCAACCGTATAGACCACCTCACCAACAGCAGAACAGTGGAAATATGGGTGTCATGAGACCACAAGGTAATGCAGCACCATATCAGAGGCCACAAGGTTATAACTATCAGAATCAACAACAAGCATACTACCCTCCTCAGCATCAACAGGGGGAAGGAAAGAAGATGGGTTCTCCAGGTTAGAAGCTATGATGCAGCAGGTTATTGGGAAAAATTCCAAAATCAGTGAGAGAGTAGATGTACATGATGTAGCTATTAAAACTATTGAAGTACAGTTGGGTCAGATATCTATGGCAGTGAACAATCGTCCTCGTGGGACTTTACCTGCAGATACTCAGGTAAATCCTACGGACCAGGGCCCAAGGCAGCTGATGGCAGTGACTTAGACTTTGAACTGGAGAGAGCTCGTGAAATCAGGCAGGCCGAGACACTGGTACCCATGCCGATTGAACTTGATGATTCAACAAACTTGACCAAGGTGATAGTGCAACCTACTGAAGGAGAACCCAGTGCACAGAGTGAGGCTGAAAAAGAAGTGGAGAAAGCCCAGGAGTCGGTAGTTGAGGTGGTGGCTGAGAAAGAAAAGTCCCAAATCACTGGGAAAAAGATACCGCCAGCTCCATTCCCTCAGAGGCTGGCCAAATACCAAAATGATGAATAGTACAAAAAGTTCTTGGACATGCTAAAGCAAATACAGGTAAATATCCCATTGATTGATGCGTTGAAGGAAATGCCTAGCTACGCTAAAATAATGAAGGACTTGATGTCCAGAAAATTAGACTTCCAAGATCTGGCTACTGTCACCCTTACTCAGACTTGTAGTGCGGTGGTGACGCGTCCTCTTAATGAAAAGTTGTCTGACCCAGGGAGTTTTACAATTTCTTGTATTATAGGCAACTTAGCTTTCACCAAAGCTCTATGTGACTTGGGGGCCAGCATTAATCTGATGTCGCTGGCCATATATAAAAGACTGGGGATTGGTAGAGCCAGACCAACTTCAATGTTATTGCATCTAGCTGACAAGACGGTAAAGAGACCGTCAGGCATTCTGGACGATGTATTGGTGCAAGTGGGTAAGTTTGTGTTCCCTGCTGATTTTGTGATACTAGATTGTAAAGTGGATAAGGAAATTCCCATAATCTTGGGAAGGCCATTCATTGCCACAAGCAGAGCCCTTATCGATTGTGAGACTGGTGAACTTAAGATGAGGCTCAATGATGAAGAAATCCCTTTCAACGTGCAGAAGTCTATGAGGAGACCAAGTGAGTTTGCCAACTGCTCTCTTATTGATGTCGTGAACGTGATCCCGGAAGAAGATGATGCGTCCCTGACTGTTGGGACCCTGTGACTGAATGTTTGATGAATCTAGATGATATGAATGGTGAAGAACTGGCAGATTGGGTGTTAGGACTTAAAAGAAAAAGGGGTCTGGCCGAAGGCTCTCCAGTTTGAGGCATTACACTTAGAGAAAAGAGAGAGCCCGCCGGCTAGTCCATCTGTTGAAGAACCACCTAGATTAGAACTGAAACCACTGACACCTTATCTAGTTAATAGGAACAAAGAACCCATGGATGATGACGCACATGAGGTGCTAGTGGAGAAGGCCAGAGTAGAACACCAACAATCAATCAGACTGGATTTTGAGGAGGTCGATGTGGTAGAAAAGATACTAGAGTTAACCAAGGACATTGATGATACGTATTNTCGATGCTACTTGGGCAAGGAGTTTCTTGCACCTTACTTTTATTTCTTGTTTTTTCTATATCTGATGCACTGAGGACATTGCATGATTTAAGTGTGGGGTGTTGTACATATTTGTTGTGGTTTGTTGTGTTTAGTGTGCTTTCTTGTTAGTAGTTTTAGTTTTTCCTGTTAGGATGTTTTTCTTTTTTGTAAGTTTTGTAGCTTTTTCTGTTAGTCTGTTTTAGAAATATGTGGACTCTTCCTGACGATGGATTTCCTAGAAAGTTTTCTTGAGGGAAGGAAGCCTAAAGAAAATACCAAAAAGATTTTTATTTTAGGTAGGTTAGTAATTTCCCCTTGGTTTTTCTTTGGACCGCGGTTCTTTTCCAAGGGTTTTTAATTGAACCGGGTGTAGGTAGTTTTTAATTTTTAGGAGTAGTAACCACATGGTTGAGGGATTAATCGTAGCAATATCTCGAAACGTTGTGATGCCTTGAGAATAATCCGTACTTTGGTTGTGACGCTTACGCTCAATTCTTTTTGACTCTAGGATAAATACCTTAAATCGTGGATTCTTAAATTTTCTTAACTGCTTTGACTGCAGTGTCGTGATAGATCCAATTCTGAGTGAGCTATGTGCCATATGTGTGTGAGGTTTGTATGTTATTATGTGCATTGCATTTGATGTCTAGAACTTGCCCCGTGTGTGTGAAAAGAGAAATAGTAGTTTTGTTCAGTCTTGGAAGTGATATAGGCGTTTCTTTGTTAAGCCAGCTATGTATATTTTACCCACCTAATTGTTATGTATCGTAGTTAACCCCGTTGAGCCTATAATCCTGTTTCTTTGGCAACCACATTACAAGCCATACCTCTTTGTTTGAATTGATCATATATTTGAACCTTGTCACTTCTCGTAAGCACTGGAAATGTGATGAAATAGGGAAAAGTTAAAGTGTGGGGTGGCAGGTTGGTTTTTGAGGGGAACAATTGAAATAAGGAGAAAGGTGCACTGTTTTGAAAAAGTAAGAGTCACTTAGAAAAAAAAAGAAAAAAAAATATAGTTGTATTGTTGTGAAAAAAAATATATATATTCCTTGACAAGTGGTGACTCTTAATGTACTTGTGCTTAAAGAAGTATGGGGTAATAACATTGATGTGAAGGTGGAGTTTGGCTTAATATAAGTTTGAGGTTGAGCGCTAAAGTANTCGTCCTGCAGCCTACATTACAACCAAATAAAGTCCTACTTGATCCTATGGTGCATCTTTTGTGGCATATGAATATTATTTTTGAGAGTGAGTGAATTCGTTTTATCTTGAGTTCCTAAGTGTTCTTAAATTTCATTGTGTGTGGAACTAGCTCTTTGATTTGGTGAGGGCACATGATTCATGAAGAAAAGTTAATGTTGTTGACCTCTATGTTAGAGTAGTGAGTAGATTGTGAATAAAGCATGGTATATGTGAGTCGATTATTGAGGCGAGGATGTCACACCTTTGTTCTTAAACTGTTTTAAAATTCTTGGTATAACGCGTTAAGGGATTTTCTTAATAAGTTGTGTTCATGAGTGTAGTTCAATTGCTCGAGGACGAGCAAATGTTTAAGTGTGGGGTGTTGATGTGTGGCTATAATTCATGGTTTAATGCATTATGTGCCTTACATTTTATGTGCGTTAATGATAAAAATACACCTCGTATGTGCATAATGGAGTCTATTTCATGTGTAGGTGAATTATAGATGGAAGCCGAGCTAAATGGATGCATAAACGTCAAAAATACGCTCAAGAGTTAAAAAGGAGTGAACCCGGCTATATCCGGGCATTTGAACTGTAAAGCCTGGTCATACCAGACTTTAGCCCGGCGTTTGGGCTGTAAAGCCTGGTAGGACCAGGCGTTTGGGGGGCGTTTGAGCCATAAAGCTAGGCCTGGCCAGGCGCTTGGCCTGTAACGCCTGGCCCCTGATCCGGCCCAGTCCGAGTTTTGAAGGTTTTAAGTGTTTTCCGGTTTGACTAGAAGTATCCTACACGTTTAGGGTTTGTTCCAAACATATAAATAGACCAAAAAACACAACTTTGTAGGGGAGATGCCATTAGAGTCAAGAGAAGCCTGTGGAATACTAATCAGCAAAACAAAATATTGATTTTTATATCTTTTATTCATTACTTTGTAGTTTAATTATGCATGTTATTTTGGATTTGATTATTATGAGCATGAGTAGCTAATTTCCTTAATCTAGGGTTTTGGTGGAACCCGTTGGGGGATGAACTTATTGTGATATTAATATAGTTTGGTTGGTTGTTAATCTCTATTTGTTCAACTACGTTCTTGTTGTAGTTGATTGAAGGGCCCTCAATTAGCTGTTCCTATTTATTATGTATCTACTTGAGAGAGAGTGCATATTTAGGTAGTTGTTTGAACAACATCACTCCCGGAGTATAGACGAAAGTCATAACCGAGGGTTTAGAGGTTGGATTAGAGATAACGATACCTCGGGTGCAATCTAANTTATGGTAGATAGAGTGTTCATGATTGATAGAGACAACTAATCAAACTATAAGAAGTATTCAAGAAGGAAGTTCACCGACGGAGGTACCGTAACCTTAGACCTTTATTCTAATTGTTTACACCACATTGTTAGTTAATCTTTGGTTTATTAATTTTGTTCAGTAGAATTAGTAAAACATTACTAGTTCAAAATTCTTCAGAAAATTGATTAAGTAAAAGTTTCGTATTCTGACGGCTTGATTGATACGTAAATTCCATGTGGGATCGACTCTGGGCGTAATATCCTAGATTATATTTGCAGCGCCCGTTTAGTCTTTCTATAAGACATAGTTGAGCGTGATCAAATCACAAGCCGGTTTATTAGAGTCTCGCGTATCGGTGCGGCGACGTCCGTATCTATCTTCGAGAGGCTATGTATATGTTAAGAACAATCAAATTCTTTGGAATTCCTTATCGTGCTAGTTACTGTCATCAAATTCTTAAACTCTATTCTATTCTTGCTTGCAGATGGTTCGTACCCATACCGGGCGTACTGATGACCAGGCACCTGAGCCCCCAGTCAGAGCCACCAGAGGTAGGGGCCGGGGCAGAGGACGAGCACGCGGTGCAGCCCGAGCACCGGCTAAAGCAGAGGCAAATGAGCCCCCAGCAGCTACAATTGGAGGGGAACATGAGGTCCCTACTGTTACTCCAGACCTCCAGGAGATTTTGGCTCAGTTCTTGAGTGCCTCCAGTACTCTGTCTCAGGTGGGACTACTCCCGATAGCTCCAGATACATCCCAGGCCGGGGGAGGGACACAGACTCCCACATCCCGTACTCCTGAGCAGAGGGTTCATATTGGGCAGGTTCCAGAGTATATTCCCATGCCCCCAGTAGCTCCAGCTCAGCATGAGACTAGGATAGCTGTTCCTGGGGCAGAGCAGCTCTGACCTGAGAGGTACAAGAAGTACCACCCACCTGAGTTTAGCGGGCTAGCTTCGGATGACGCCCTGGGTTTTCTCGAGGGGTGTCATCTCATTCTCCGCACTATGGGTATTGTGGAGACGAGTGGGGTTTCTTTCACTGCTTTCCAGCTGAGGGGAGCAGCTTATCAGTGGTGGCGTGCTTTTGAGCTTAGTAGTCCGGACGAGGCAGCTTCACTTACTTGGGCTTAGTTCTCCGAGATGTTCTTACTTGAGTTTGTCCCTCAGAGCTTCAGGGATGCTTGGCGTGCTGCGTTTGAGAAGCTACGCCAGGGTACCATGACTGTGTCAGAGCATGCAATCCATTACAGCGATTTGGCTCGCCATGCACCAGCTTTGGTTGTCACTATCAGAGAGAGGGTTCGACGCTTTATTGAGGGACTCCACCCCAGTATCCTGACCACCATCGCCATAGAGCTGGAGACCGGTGTTACTTACTAGCAGTCCGTAAGTATTACCCAGATTATTGAGACTATGTTAGCCCCGGATAGGGGGCAGAGAGAGGCCAAGAGGTCTCGAGAGACTGGTCATTTTTCAGGAGCCCATGCACCAGTAACACGCTATGGTAGGGGTTTTGTAAGTCTCCCCATTCATTCAGCTCTCCCAGCAGCCAGTGGTATTCCAGCTCCGCCTAGACCTTAGGAGCCTTATTATGAACCACCACTATCTCAGGTGCCTCCTGCTCGAGGTGCTATCACTGGCCAGTCCAGCAGGCTAGTTCAGAGTCAGCAGCGACCGCCACGTCCTCCGAGGGGTTTCTTTGAATGTGGTGACCCTCGTCATATGATTAGAGATTGCCCTAGAGCGAGGAGGGGTGCACCACCTCAGACTTATCAGGCCCCACGTCTTCCACCAGGTCCCCCAACTATTCTTCCAGCCCCAGCTGCTACCCTACCATCTCAGGCAGCTCGAGGTGGAGGTCGGGGAGGTCGAGGTCGCCCTAGAGGGGGAGGCCAGGCCAGGTACTATGCTCTTCCATCCCGATCCGAGGCCATTGCTTCAGATTCAGTCATCACAGAAATTGTTCCCGTTTGTCATAGGGATGCATCAGTATTATTTGACCCAGGCTCTACATATTCATATGTGCCTTCTTATTTTGCATCACATCTGGGGATATCTCGGGATTCTTTGAGTTCCCCCATTTATGTTTCTACTCCGGTGGGAGATTCTCTTATTTTGGACCACGTATATAGGTCATGTTTGATTGCTATCAGTGTTTTTGAGACCAGAGCTGATCTATTATTACTCAGTATGGTAGATTTCGATGTTATATTGGGTATGGACTGGCTGTCTCCCTACTATGTTATTCTTGATTGCCACGCCAAGACCGTGACGCTGGCTATGCTAGGATTACCGAGGTTAGAGTGGAGAGGTTCCTTAGATTATACTCCCCGCCGAGTCATTTATTTTCTTAAGGCTCAGCGGATGGTTGAAAAGGGGTATGATGCATATTTAGCTTATGTGAGAGATGTTAGTGCTGAGACCCCTATAGTTGAGTCAGTTCTAGTTGTCAGGGACTATCCTGATGTATTTCCAGCTGATCTTCCGGGTATGCCGCCCGATATAGACATTGATTTCGGCATTGACTTGTTATCGGGCACTCAGCCCATTTCCATTCCTCCATATCGCATGGCTCCTCCTGAGTTGAAGGAGTTGAAGGATAAGTTACAGGAGTTTCTTGAAAAGGGATTCATCAGGCCCAGTGTATCACCTTGGGGTGCTCCGGTGTTATTTTTGAAGAAAAAAGATGGCTCGATGCGTATCTGTATTGACTATCGGCAGCTGAATAAGGTGACAGTGAAGAACAGGTACCCATTGACCTGCATTGATGATCTATTTGACTAGTTACAGGGTGCTAGGGTGTTCTCCAAGATTGATCTATGTTCGGTTTATCATCAGTTGAAGATTCGGGAGCCGGATATCCTGAAGACTGCCTTCAGGACCAGATATGGCCACTATGAGTTCCTTGTTATGTCCTTTGGGCTGAACAATGCCCCAGCAACCTTCATGCATCTGATGCACATCATATTTCGTCCTTATTTTGATACTTTCGTCATTGTGTTCATTGATGACATTCTGGTATATTCTCGGCCCCAGGAGGACCATGAGTAGCACTTGAGGACCGTGCTTAAGACATTTAGGGAGAAGAAGTTGTATGCTAAGTTTTCTAATTTTGAATTTTGGCTTGATTCTGTGGCATTCCTAGGCCATGTGGTGTCTTCGGATGGGATCAAGGTAGATCCAAAGAAAGTGGAGGCGGTACATAGTTGGCCCAGACCGTCCTCAGCTACTGAGATCCGCAGTTTCCTCGGTTTGGCTGGGTATTACCGCCATTTTGTGGAGGGATTTTCATCCATTTCAGCGCCCATGACCAGACTGACCCATAAGGGTGCACCTTTTATATGGACTGAGGAGTGTGAGGAGAGCTTTCAGAAGCTCAAGACAGCCCTGACTACAGCCTCAATGTTAGTATTACCCACAGGTTCAGGGTCCTATATAGTCTATTATGATGCTTCGAGGATTGGCTTGGGAGAGGTGTTGATGCAGGACGGTAGGGTGATTGCCTACACGTCCAGGAAGTTGAAGGTGCACGAGAAAAACTACCTTGTTCATGATCTCGAGTTGGCAGCGATTGTTCACGCCCTGAAGATATGGCATCATTATTTATATGGTGTTCCCTGTGAGATATTCACGGATCGTCGGAGTTTGCAGCACATATTCAAGCAGAAGGATCTAAATTTGCGCCAGCGTAGGTGGTTGGAGTTGCTAAAGGACTATGACATCACTATATTATACCACCCGGGGAAGGCCAATGTGGTGGCCGACGCCTTGAGTCGCCGGGCGGAGAGTTTGGCATACCTTCATNTAGTACGATGATCCCCACCTTTTGGTTCTTCAGGATAAAGTCCGGAGGGGTGATGCTAGGGATGTGACCATAGGTGATGACGGAGTGGTGAGGATGCAGGGCCGTATTTGTGTACCCAACATAGATGGACTTCGGAAGTTTATTCTTGAGGAGGCCTATAGTTCGCGGTATTCCATCCATCCGGGTACCGCGAATATTTACCAGGATCTGAGACAACACTATTGGTGGCGAAAGATGAAGAAGGATATAGTGGATTTTGTAGCCAAATGTCTCAACTAGTAGCAAGTCAAATGTGAGCATCAGAGACCGGGAGGGTTACTTCAGCAGATTGAGCTTCCAGAGTGGAAGTGGGAGTGGATCACCATGGACCTTTTGTTGGACTTCCTCGGACTTTAAGGAAGCATGATGCTATTTGGGTGATTGTGGATCGGCTGACCAAATCAGCCCATTTCATTCCAGTGCTGACTACATATTCATCCGAGAGGTTGGCTGAGATTTATATCAGAGAGATTATTCGCCTCCACGGTATCCCAGTATCTATCATTTCGGACAGAGGTACACAATTCACTTCACGGTTCTGGAGAGCCGTCCAACAGGAGTTAGGCACCAGGGTAGAGTTGAGTACAACTTTTCACCCTCAGACGGACGGGCAGTCCGAGCGCACGATTCAGATTCTCGAGGATATGCTATGATCACGCTCAACTATGTCTTATAGAAAGACTAAACGGGCGCTGCAAATATAATCTGGGGTATTACACCCAAAGTCGATCCCACAGGGAATTTATGTATCAATTAAGTCTTTAAAATATTAAACTGTTACTTAATCACTTTTCTCAAGAATTTTGAGTATCAATTGGTGATGTTTACTAAATCTAATAACAAAATAATAAATTAGCAATTAACTAACAATATAATGTAAACAATGATAATAAAGGTCTAAGGTTATGGTTTCCCCCGTTGGTGAATTCTT
>MDKJ01176476.1:0-41447 GCA_005239525.1 Nicotiana knightiana
TGCTCATAAAATGTAAGGTATATCACATGTTAAACTATGCAATTTAGTCTCGCATCAATGAACTTTGAAATTTTAAACTTCCACACCCGATGCCGAAACTTATCAAATCACGTCCGATTGACCCCAAATTTTGCACGCAAGTCATATTCGTAATTACAGACCTGCTCCATCTTTCGGAAGTGCATTCTGACCCCGATATCAAAATTTCCACTTCCGGTCGGATTTTCTCAAAAATCTTCAAATTTCTATCTTTAGCCAAATGACTTCAAAATAACCTACAGACATCCGAATTCACTTCCGATCGCCCTCCCAACTCCAGAATCACCATACAAAACTATTCCCAGGCTCGGAATCCAAAACGGACATCAATATCACCGAAATGTGCTTCAAGCCAAACTTAGAAAATTCCTTCAAAAATGCTGACTTCCACAATATACGCCGAAACGCTCCCGGGTTATCCAAAAACCCGATCTGGACATACGCCCAAGTCCGAAATCATCATGCGAACCTCCAGGAACCTTCAAATCCTGATTCGGAGGTCGTTCACTAAAAATCTCAACCTTAGTCAATTTCTCCAACTTAAGGCTTCCGAAATGAGAATTTTCTTTCCAAATTAACTCTAAACCTCCCGAAATTCAATTCCGACAACACCTACAAGTCATAATACCTGAAATAGAGCTGCTCATGACCTCAAACTGCTGAACGACGCGCTAGAGCTCAAAACGACTGGTCGGGTCCTTACATTCTCCCTCACTTAAACAGATGTTCGTCCTCGAACGTGACAAGAACTGCTCTGGAGTTATCTGAAATCACTGTTTAACACTTCGTGCACCTGCCCGTGATATCAAAACCCAGTTGAGCACATTAGATTGATAAAATATAAAGATATCCTCTTTTATCCATACAATAAGCTTAGAACCCAGTTCCAACACTTGAAATTTTCTTCCAGTCCTGTTTCTAATATATGAATACCGTACCAACTACCACACGAGGTACCAGAACACGATTGCGTATCTTTACTGAATCAGAACCATGCACTGCATAATTCATCCTTTAGCCACCACGACATTCCCTGAACCTTTACAACCAAAACTCTACGAATCTGATGCTCCCAATGCACCTTACCATATATATACATACACCCTCCTATAATGCTGACGGTACCACCACAACGGAGGAGGTGTAGAATTTTCTAACCAATAACAGAGTTAACCAAACATTGAATCTTTTCTCTTGACTTAGATTATCATCTCATTACGAACCAAATAATGGTAATTGTCCTTTAATATATATTTCGCATAATCTTATCGCACTGATACCTGATCCAATAATTCTTGTCTCACCCATTATGAACTGTTCAGACAACAAATCATCCCAGACATGACCAACAGTCTCACACGATGCCACAATGCGCCAATAGGCCACAACTTGAACGTGATACATAAGGAAATGACTCAGGAAGGGACTACTCGACTCACGCAACTAATATGAACTTTCCTCGGAAAATAGGAAGTAAAACACAAGAAAAATAATTATAGGGAACCTTACTCAACATCACACTGTTGCGGCGTGAAACCCGATCCAAATAACATACCCGTGGCGATGTGCCACCCGATCTCATCGTGAAACTCACATAAGGAGATACACACGGAGCTGAATTTGCTCACTATTACAAATTACTGAATGCTGGCTGCAAGCACACTAAGTGCATAATATCAACTTGGGGAGACTAATAGAGCCATATGCTACAAAACTTAAGCACAACTGAGGTGCGATATATATATACTCTGAATCTTAAGAGCTCTCCTGCTCACACAACATCATTATTACGCAGAAACTCAGCATAGGAATTTATCAAGCCATTCCACAACTCACACGACCCAATCATAATATTACCTGAAATTGGAGAAGACGAAACAACATCAGATGTTCCCACATCCCTCCTTGAGGAGCACTATAATGAAATGGACACATCTGACCCGCATGAAGCCCATAGTCCTGTTTAGATCCATTCACACACTTCAAGCCGATTCTGCTCGCACTAAACTAGGATGATAGCCTTACCTGGGTCCATAATAACCCACTTCCTCTCATAACACGCAAGAACAACCATCATAGCCAGGACAACACCCCACAACTCACAACAAATATGAACTGAACGCCTTCCTGACATACATTCTCAAATAAGCAACATTGCACTTCCTCAAAATCGGCCTAATTATTTTCAATCCGTCAGGTGAATACAAATCACACTTATGCAATCTTCCTGCGGTCACGCTTCCACGACCTTCCACACAAGGCAACAAGTCTGCACATCTATACCATCTACCACGCTAACACTGCAAAACACATCAAGAACCCATGACTAGGATACAAGGCCTTTTTCACCAGACACCGATCTCAGGGGATACTGAAGACAACACCAGTTTCCTTGCTCATCCGAGCTCATGAAATCCTTGTTAACAACGGACCGCAATCTTGATTCTTACTCCCAATTACATACTTCTTACTGCACCTAACATGCCAAAATGGAATAGCATAGGAATTCCATCATAGCTCCCAAATCACTAATAGAGTGAACACTTCATCATATAGAAACCTTTTACTTATCTCAATTCAAGAGAACCATAACAACGCACAAGTGAATTCTCACCATCATGATACATACAAATCCTTAAGTAGTAGTCTGTACCACCATAATCCTTCCAAAATTTGCCTACACCAGACATGCCATAATACTTGAATGCTTCCAATTATGATCTATTACGGCGGCCGACAAGCCTCGCACACACCGGCACAAACCACATGCATAATTTAATCACACCGAAGGAACTGATCACTGCCGTACATGTGCCATTTCAACCATGGCTCACCAATCTATCTTCTTTTAAATCATCCTTAATCGCCTCAGAAACAATAGTAACCTCATTCAACTCATAACAAACTCAATCCTCACTCATCCCGAGTGGCCTTGATTCACGAGTTTATGCTGTCTCAATCCCACAAACTGTCTCATACCCTTCTGAAAATCTTTCTACACCCCGGAGTTTACTTCTCTCACTCTCCCAATACTATCCTGTACGCTGAAACATATCATACAACACTCCAAACATTTTCCCTTTTCTCAGAAATTATACTGCAAAAGCTCGATTCTTAATCATACTGCTGTCTAAAATCCTTAAACACCGCATTCTTAGCCTTCGAATTCATTAGGACCTCCATCAAGAGTCACCCACTCTGACTGGCCCCGAATACAATCAACTCCAAGGCTCTTCTAGCACATGAACACCCTTTTCAATGAAGTACGTGACTGAGTCACTACCCTTACAACTCGCCTATGCCTTAAGCATACATTCTGAATCTTTCAAAGCCTAACCCTAGTCCAACAGGGCCAACTTGTGCACACATTCATCAAATCCCGCGCACAATCACCATTTTACTCCTTTCCCAGCTGTAATAACTTGCCAATACGCCGACAATCCGCAACCCCATGAGAACACAATCCTACAACCCAACTGTAGGTGGTGGGACTCCCCCACTTATCCCGAAGCTACTCCTTGCACCACTCTGGACCCCACCGAAATTCTTTCTTCATTGCTGACATGACCTTGCTCAACCGACCCGTCAAATTCTCCTAAATTCTCCTGTTGGCACTTCCTGAATACCCAAATTCTCTAGCATCGTTCACATATTCGGCCTCCTACCGAATAGCCACTAGAATCCCTCGCAGAAACTTGCCAACCAAACAACTGCTAACCTACTCACAGGAGATAACTCACCTGTGGAAATCACCAATTGACACCTTCCAACGATGCTGCGCTTCACATCCTCTACAACGTCAATATCCCATCCTAAGACTATTCTCATTCACCACTTCACCAGTTCGTTCGCTCCTCATGGGCATCTACTAAATACGCTACAACATCTTCAAATTCACCGCCATATTGCATCCTTATTCATGCCTAACAACTCCTCTCTGTTGTATCCAACCTTCCTCCGAATAACCAACATTTCAGTTTAAGCTCGTGGGCCTAATCACCATCCACTCAAATTCTCAAATCACTCCAACTTCTCCTCAAGATAGGCAGCCGTCTTACCACCGAACTCATATGCTACACTGACACTCTCCCACTTTAGTTAAACTCATTCCTTTAAGCATTACCTGACTTCCTTTTTTATGCATGGTCTTTTGGAAATTTAGCCGCTGCCTGACACTTCTCACATGTCTTCCTTCATCGCATGCTTCTCAATTGCGGCCTCAGTTCAATATCATTCTTTGCAACACCTAAACCAACAGATCACCATAACTTTGACTCCCCGAAGATCATCTTTCTCGAGCTGCCTTCATTAGGAATACCCATTCAATACTTGAACCACCGCACACCACGGTCTCTGACATCCGCTTCTTCAATACTATTTCACAACACTCCGAACCAATGCAACTGAAGAAACCATAGCACCGACGAACTTAACGCATTCCATTTGATCAAGGATGACGATATCACATCACAGGTGAATTTCCACCTTACTTGAAAACACCAAGTCTTACTACTTTATTAACCCAAACCCGGACCATTCATAATCCAAATGCCTTTCCTCTGCCGGAACTAAAATAGTGAAATCTCGAAATCACACTCTGAGAAGACCTCCCTCAAGTCATCTATTACCCCGACATATGGGAAAGCATTTTACCATCATATCAACACTACGCGATAACCAACCGTAAGCACCTCAACAACCTGAGCATAGCCTTTAAGCTCTCAGGAACACAACTACTGGGCTGGAACAACATAATACTTCTGCAGGGTGACAACAATATCCCGATCAACTATGTACGGAAAACATCACACACCATATCTGTAGCACCTTCACAATTCCTCAAATTTCCGATTCATAGAAAGCGCTTCACGACGTGTAAGATTGAGTAGGAAGAAACATAGGCATAAGCCTTAAGGAAATCAAATCGCACGATGAGGAATCAAGAAGAGAAGTACTCCTACAACCCTGTAGCGTCTCGAAGATAAGTACAGATGTCTCCGTACCGATCCGCAAGACTCTACTAGACTTTCTCATGACTCGTGAAACCTAAGGGAACCTAGAGCTCTGATACCATGTTGTCACGACCCAAAATCCATTAAGGTCGTGATGGCGCAGGATACCACTGTCAGGAAAGTCAATCCTTAATTAGTGAATTATATTCCTATTTTTAACATTTTTTTTAAATTGTTACCTTTCATTACATTGCATAAAAAATGAATAGATCTTTGTTAAATAAATACGGCAGATAAACAATCCAGTTTAATCAATTAAATCCCAACACATCCCAGAACCCGGTGTCACAAGTGCATGAGCGAATTCTAAGAATTTTACAAATACTACAAAGCTTGTCCGAAATACAAATTTGGACAAGGGATTTAAAAATGAAAATAATACAATATGAGGGAGACTATGTCAGCTGCGGAATGCCTCCGGATGATGCAACTCGCCTGAGTCTCCAAGTTGGCCACATCGCTGTGAAGGTACCTGTGCAATAAAAATTCGTAACAAGTGTAGCATGAGTACGAAAACAACGTGTACTCATTAAGTATCCCGCCTAACCTCAGAGAAGTAGTGACGAGAGGTCGAATTTGACACTTGCTAGAGGTCAATTTAACATAATTGAGTGAGACACTAAGCATGAATATTTTTAGGCAATTTATTAAAATCTGGGATAAGGAATATCAATTCTTCTTACATTTAACACTTAAACACGTCGTCATTTCAGCTGACAAATTTGGGATTTCCAGGCCAATAAACATGAATAAATCACAGGAAAGTATGCAACAATTATCATGCGCAAGAAATGCCGAGGGTCGAACGGCGCAGACCAACAATAATAAATGTGCACTGTCGAGGGTTGAATGGCTCGAACCATAGATGCATCTATTCCCGCTCGCGAATCGATCATGCAACGCGGTCAACATAATAATAATAAGGCTATCCTGCTCGCGAATCACACATGCGACTCAGGTGCTCACATGTACACGTATTCACATAATTAATCCCGCATTCTTATCAAGAAAACCAGTTTCTCAAGGGAGTGATAAAATTCTCTTTAAATGAACATGAAGATAGTATTTAAATCATTTCTGAAAATTCTTTTGCCAAATTTAATAGTGTTTAAACATTATAACTTTGTCAAGAACATAATTATCCGCGGAAGAATCAATCTTCTTCCTAAATGATTAAGAAAAGTAAACTCTATCCTTCTTAGAGATTTAATTACTAATTGACAGCATCGCATGATATTTTATTGACGAGGTCACAAGTACGACAAGTAAAGCATGTTAGTGGGTCCTAGACTACCCGGACATGGCATAATAGTAGCTACGCACGGACTCCCGTCACCTCGTGCATTCGTAGCCCCCCGCAGATAGTAGCACATATTTAATTAGTTCATCTATGGGGACAATTCTCCCTCACAAAGTTAGAAAGGAGACTTACCTCGCTCCGAAATTCCATAACCGACTTCCAAGCCCTTCCGACGACCCCAATGCATGCACAAAGCCCCAAAACTATCCAAATAATTACAAACCAATGAAAATATACTCTAATTTTTGTTAACAATCCAGATTATATAAATTCCCAACTTCGCTCGAAGAATTGACCAAAGTGCCCTCGGGCCCGCATGCCCGGATTCCGAAATTTCTTGAAGATAAACTATACCCATAACTTTACTAGCCCAAATATACAATTTACTCAAATATTCATGCTCAATTCGTGGTCAAAATCCAAATTACCAATTTCTAGATTTTTCTTCAAAATTTCCAATTTTTCCACAATTGTTCATGCTCAAATCCATGTATAAACCTTGTATTTAACTCAAAAACGGGAAGAAATTACTTACCTAGTGATTCTTGATGGAAATCCCCTCTTGAAGCTCCTCAAAATCGCCCATACCAAGTGAAGAAATGAAGAAATGGCCAAAAATCTCGTGTAAAATAATACACTGCCCAGGCGTCCTTCTATACGGTCGCACAAAGGCCTCCGCGATCGCATAGGCCTTCTGTGCTGCCTCCCTAATTTCTCTACGCGATCACACTCTCATCTACGCGATCGCCCAAGCCATTCCTAGCTCCCTCCAAACTTCCTTCTCTGCGATCGCAGCTTCCCCCTTGCGTTCGCACAAGCCAACCCAGCAGCCCCCAGGTGCACTGTGCGATCGCACACCCCTTCTTGCGATCGCACAGACAAAAATCCAGCCTTCCAGTTTTCCTTCTTCGCGATCGAACAACAAGGACCGCGATCGCATTGCACACCAGACACACCAGCAAACAACAGCAGCAATTCACTCAAAAATGACCTGAAACCACCCCGAAACACACTCGAGCCCCCCGGGACCCCGTCCACTCACACGACTTAGTCCCATAAAATCCCACGGACTTTCTCGAGGCCTCAAATCACATCAAACAACGCCGAAATTACAAATCATACTCAAATTCAACTTTATGAACTTTGAAGTTTCAAACTTTCACATCTGATGCCGAAACCTATCAAATCACGTCCGATTGACCCCAAGTTTTGCACGCAAGTCATATTCATCATTAAGGACCTACTCTAACTTCCGGAATCCCACTCTGACCCCGATATCAAAATTTCCTCTTCCGGTCAGATTTTTTCAAATCTTTAGCCAAATGACTTCAAAATAACCTACGGACATCCGAATTCACTTTCGATCGCGCTCCCAACTACAGAATCACCATACGAAGGTATTCCCAGGCTCGGAATCCCAAACGGACATCAATATCACCGAAATGCGCTTCAAGACAAACTTAGGAAATTCCTTCAAAAATGCTGACTTTCACAATATACGCCGAAACGCTCCCGGGTTATCCAAAAACCCGATCCGGACATACGCCCAAGTCCGAAATCATCATGCAAACCTGCAGGAACCTTCAAATCCTGATTCAGAGGTCGTTCACTAAAAATCTCAACCTTAGTCAATTTCTCCAACTTAAGGCTTCCAAAATGAGAATTTTCTTTCCAAATTAACCCTAAACTTCCCGAAATTCAATTCCGACCACACCTACAAGTCATAATACCTGAAACGGAGCTTCTCATGACCTCAAACTGCTGAACGACGCGCTAGAGCTCAAAACGACCGGTCGGGTCATTACACATTGAATTTGCTTCATTCTCATTCCCCTTAAGAGAATGTGATAGCAATATGTGATAAGTCTGAAAGAAGACAAATTATTACCATAAAGGTATCAATGGATGTGGACGTGGCAATTGACGAAATTATAATCGTCATATTTTTGATAATGAGAATAATAAGAATTCTCAAAATAGTCTTTCGTTCTTTGAAAGTAATATTTGTCATCGATTTGACATGAGATTTTGTAAAGCACATATAGATGTTTATGGTCCATTCATGATGAGAATGTGATAACATCTGATTTATGAATACATATTCATTTTTGGAAGAACATGAACGTGCTAGTGGTAGTGAATAAACCACACTCACCTCTAAAATGAGGTTTGAGATGATATAAGAAAATAATGTCATTATTATGGCATGAATGGCCATTGGTAATGTACCTATTGTACACCAAACTATTTGGGAAATGTGATTACTAAAGGATAACACTAATGCAAGGAACACATCTTGATATAATTTTGACAACGACCATAATTTATAACTTTCTCTTTAAAAGTGACATTCACCATATGGATGTTGATGAATATGTGGTGGTACCAAATTAATTGAGAGTTCTGGAAGATCCAATTATTACTATTTTTGCGGAATACAATTGATTATCATGCCAATTTATTATGTTGTAGTAAGTCTCAAAGAAACTTATTGAGTTTCTAAAGTATTTGCGAAAGCGATGGTTATACAGAGATTATAAATAAAGGAAAGATTTAATATCTTCTAATACTACAACTTGTAGCGGGGGTAATATGTATGTGAAAAGTTACCCCCTTTATTCTTCAGTTTGTACTACACAAATAAAACAATACCACAATAAAGTGGATGTTTATTGATATAAAAACCCATATCATAACAAACTTAGAGTTTATTGATAATTGCACACGTCATGGATTAAACTTGAAGTTTATCAATATTGATAATTTGTTCAGTTGACATAATTGGTTTAACCATATCAATTTAAGTATGATGTGCAAATGTAACGACCCGACCGGTCGTTTCGCGTTATCGGACCCCGATGCCCTAAATGAGACTTCCCGTAGTTGATTTTAATGATTTATGACTTGTGGGGACGGGTGGTTCGGGATTTGGAAGAATTTGGAATGGTATAGAAACACTTGGTTCCTTAAGGTTAGCCTTTTTGGCCAAGTTTGACTTCGGTCAAAATTTTGAGTAAACAACCTCGGAATCGAGGTTCGATGGTTCCGGTAGCTTCGTATGATGATTTCAGACTTGGGCGTATGTTCGGAACGGGTTTTGGATGACCCGGAGGCGTTTCGGGGCCTACTAGTGAAATGGGAATTTCCTTAAGTTCAAATTTTGGTTTGGAATGTGTTTTTGTGCTATCGAGATCCGAAAGGAATTCCGATATCGGGAATAGTTCCATTATGTCATTTATGACTTTCTTGCAAAATTTGGTGTCATTCCGAGTAGTATAGGTCGGTTCGGCGCATTGATACCGAATTCAAGAACTTAAAGTTCTTAAGTTTGATTCTAGGGGTTTTGAGGTGTGATTTTGAGTTTTAACGTTGTTTTGGGTGTTCTGAAGGCTCAAACAAGTCCGTATTATGATTTGGGACTTGTTGGTATATTTGGACGTGGGCTCGGGTGGGCCCAGGTGCCTCTCGGGCACCAAACGAGGCCAAAAACCAGCTAAAGCAGTTGCTGGTACACCTGATCTGGTGTGACCGCAGGTGCGGTTGCCCAGTCGCAGGTGCGAAACCACTCCTGCGGTCCAAGCCTCGCAGGTGCGACCTCAGAGGGCCTGCCCTTTTCTCGCAGGTGCGGATCAAGATCCGCAGGAGCGGAGCCGCAGGTGCGGGCTCCTCTCCGCAGGTGCGAGCTTGGTGCCCTTAGCCCGGTTCCGCAGGTGCGAGTATTTACTCGCAGGTGCGAGACCGCAGGTGCGGTCCTTGAGCCGCAGGTGCGGAAACACTATAGGCAATGAGTTCTTTAAAAAACGGGATTCAATCATTTTATCCCATTTTCTTCCTCTATAAACGACCTTAAGATTTTGGAAAAGAGCCCCTCGACCTAACTACTAAAAGGTAAGTGAATTCTACCCTAATGTTAGTTTAATGCATGAATTCCTAGTTAAATTAACCTTCTAATTAGTGGAAATCAAGGGTTAGAATAATAACCTAGGGCTTTATGAAAATTTAGGTAATTACCCGTTAATTAGCCATGAAATCATACAAAAATCATATATTAACGATCCTTAGGTTATGGGTAAATGTTTCTTTCAAAAATTTCCGGAATCCGAGCATGTGGGCCCAGGGGTGTATTTTGGGATTTTTCAAAGTAAGATGAAATAACTAAGTAAATAGGAGAATTCCATACTTTTGAGTATAAATTGATATATTTATGTAACATTTGGCTAGTTTCGAGTCCTTGGGTGACGAGTTTGGAGTTTCGGGCGCGTTCTTGACTTGAAAAAGAGGTTCTACACGAGGTGAGTCTCCTTTCTAACATTGTAAGAGGGAATTGTCCCCTTAGGTGATTTAAATGACTATGTGTTAATGATTTGCGGGGGCTACGTACGTACGAGGTGATGAGAGTCCGTACGTAGCGGCTATTATTGCTATGTCCGGGTAGTTAGGCCCACATCATGCCTTATGTTCTTCCTCGAAATGAATTATGTGCTTTATGAATTTATGTTTTATGCAGCTGTGTTTCCCTGAGATCATGGAATTTGGGAATTTAAAGGAATTGTTCACTGAAAAGTAATTAAAGAAAATATTGTGTGTGCATGTGACCGCTTCACAATTTATATTCCGCGAGCAGAGTGTTATTTCCCCAACTCTCATGGGAGCGGGCCGTATGCCACGACAGATTGAAAGATGTATTTATGGTTCGGGCCATTCGACCCTCGGTAGTGCACATATATGATTATTATGATGGCTCAGGCCGGTTGTCCTTATCCCGTATGCGCATGCTAACTTGTTAATGATTTCATGGATATTGAATTGACAGATATTTTGGGGAAAATGAAGTACTAATGGTTTAGTTATTCCCAATATTCATTTGATTTGCAGTTACCTTTAATGTTTACTGCTTTATAATCCTCGTATGCCTATTGCTTTTATCATATCCTGTTAAATTATATTGTTGAACCCTAGTAAGTGTCAAGTCGACCTCTCGTCACTACTTCTTCGAGATTGGACGGGATACTCACTAGGTATATATTTATTTATGTACTCATGCTATGCTTCTGTACTTTAATTGTACAGGTTCTGAGGCTGGTGCATTTGGTTATCAGACCTGAGCTCGATTCTAATTATAGTTGGACCTGACTTCACGGTGAGCTGCTTCTCCTGGCGATCCTCGGCAGCACTACGTAGTCTTCTTTTTTTATTTCCCGTCTATTACTTTCAGACAGTGGGACAGTTCTATTATATATTTTATATATTCTGTTAGTATGCCCGTAGGACTTGTGACACTAGTTCCTGGCACACACGTGGTAGATGTTATGGTTTACGAGTCTTTATATATATCTGCTCATGCTTTTTTGACTGCTTTTTCAAACTGGCTAATTACCCTTTTCGTTTAATGTTTTAAGCTTCAAAAATTGTCACGCGATGGAATGTTTAATTAAATAGGGGGAAAATTCTTAGTAATTTAAGTGTTGGCTTGCCTGACCCCGATGTTGGGCGCCATCACGGCCTGAGTTAGGATTTTGGGTCGTGACAACATGGTATCAGAGCTCTAGGTTCACATAGGTCTCACGAGTCACGGGCAGACCCAGTAGAGTCTTGCGGATCGGTACAGAGACGTCTGTATCTATCTTCAGGAGGCCATAGGGTGTTAGGAAACCTCTCTTTATTCATATTCCATCGTGCAGTCGATGGTTTATTAAATCTTAATCTTCTATTCTCTCACAGATGGTGAGGACGCGCGTAGATGACATTCTTGACTCGGGAGATATCGCTACCCCCGCCGTCTGAGGCCGTGGCAGAGGTCGGGGGAGGGAACCAACCCGAGTAGGGGACGAGGGCGTCCCAGAGCTATTCCAGTTGCACCACTAGTGGAGGACCCCATCATAGAGGAGCAGGGCGAGGTGCCCTCAGCAGATCCTGCTCCAGTGGACTTTATGACGACGCCATGATTCCAGGAGGTCATGGGTCGTATGATGCAGTTTATGGACACTATGTCCCAGGCTGGATTATTTCCAGCGGATCCTGCCACATCTCAGACGGGAGGGGGAGCCCAGACCCCTACCACCCGTGGGTGGGGCCCAGCCTGTAGCAGTAGCACCTGAGCCTAGACCAGGTGTGGACGGCGGTCCGCAGAAGTTATTGGATAGATGGACTCGGTTACACCCTCCTATCTTCGGGGGTGAGCGAGGTGAGGATGCCTAGGATTTTATTGACCGGTGCAGGGATAAAGTGCACAACATGAGGATATTAGAGTCCCATGGAGTGGACTTCACTACCTTCCAGTTGGAGGGCAGGGCTCGCAGATGGTGGCAGTCTTATATCCACAACAGGCCGGCAGATTCTCCTCCTATCACTTGGGGGTAGTTCACTCAGTTATTCCTAGACAGATATATCCCACCCTATGAGAGGGAAGAGTTGCGGTATCATTTTGAGCAGCTGGAGCAGGGACAAATGTTAGTGATAGATTATGAGGCTAGATTTTCAGAGCTGTCTCGCCATGCACTCATGATACTATCCACTGATGCCGAGAGAGTGCGGATATTTGTAGCCGGGTTGCATCCAGGTATTAGGGCCAACATGGCCCGAGAGGTGGAGATGGGGACTCCTTATCAGCTTGTGGTGGTGATTGCTCGCATGATCTAGGGGTATCGGTCGAGGAGCATGGAGCAGGGGCAGCATGATAAGAGGACCAAATTTTTCGGAGATTGCAGAGGTGCCCCAATTAGGGGCAGAGGTCAGTTTGGCAGGGGTCAGCCCAGCATGCCCCCATATTCAGCACCCCACCACCTCCCTGAGGTGTTCCAACGAGGCCTCATTTTAGCGCCATGCCAGAGCGTTCCTACCGCCCTCCAGCTATTCAGAGTTCCTCCGGTGATTATTCTAGTCATTAGGGATCCTGCGGTCCCTACTTTAGTGCTATGCCAGAGAGTACACATCGCTCTCCAGCCATTCAGGGTTCTTCTTCGGGGCAGACGGCTATGATACCTAGAGGTTCTTATGAGTGTGGGGATCCAGGTCATATGAAGAGGTTTTGTCCCAGGCTTCGGGGCAAAGCAGTGCAGTAGGGTTATCAGCCTATGGGTCCAGCACCGGCCGTCCGACCACCCAGAGGTGGAGGATAGGCCAGCAGGGGTCGTCCTAGAGGTGGAGGACAGGCAAGGGGAGTTCAGTCAACTCCTATTTATTCCTGCGGAGGGCAGTCGTCCAATGCTCCAACTAGATTCTATGCTATTCCGGCCAGATCAGATGCAGTGGCCTCATATGCCGTGATTACAGGTATTATTTCAGTATGTGGTAGAGAGGCATCAATGTTATTTGATCCAAGATCCACCTATTCATATGTTTCAGCCTTATTTGCTCGTTTTCTGGATGTTCCTCGCGAGTCCTTGGGTTCTCCCATATATGTGGCCACTCTTGTGGGCGATTCTATGGTGGTAGGCCGGATCTATCGGTCTTGTGTGATCACCTTCTGTGGGTTCGAGACCAGAGCAGACCTTCTATTGCTCGACATGGTTGATTTTGAGGTTATTCTAGGCATGGATTGGCTCTCTCCTTATCATGCCGTCCTAGATTGCCATGCCAAGACAATTACTTTAGCCATGCCCGAGTTGCCTAGACTGGAGTGGAGAGGTTCCTCAGTTACTGTAGCCAGTCGGGTTATTTCATTCCTGAAGGCTCGACATATGGTCGAGAAGGGTTGTCTGGCATATCTTGCTTATGTGAGGGACACCAACGTCGAGTCTCTGATGATTGATTCAGTGCCGGTGGTTTGAGAGTTTGCTGATGTGTTCCCTTCAGACCTTCCGGGCATGCCTCCGGATCGTGATATTGATTTCTGCATTGATGTAGCTCCAGGCACTCAGCCTATTTCCATTCCCCCGTACCGTATGGCTCCGAAGAAGTTGAAGGAGAAGCTTGAGGAGTTTTTGGCTAAGGGGTTTATTAGACCGAGTGTATTGCCGTGGGGTGCTCCGGTACTATTTGTAAGGAAGAAGGATGGGTCTATGCAGATGTGTATTGATTACTGCTAGTTGAACAAGGTCACTATTAAGAACAAGTATCCTTTGCCGCGCATTGATGATTTGTTTGACCAGTTGCAGGGTGCTCGAGTGTTTTCTAAGAATGATTTGAGATCGGGATTTCATCAGCTGAAGATTCGGGACTCGGATGTTCCGAAGACTGCTTTTCGTACGAGATATGGTCACTATGAGTTCCTGGTAATGTCCTTTGGCTTGACTAATTCCCCAACAACATTTATGGACTTGATGAATAGGGTGTTCAGGCCGTATAGTGATTCTTTCGTCAGTGTCTTTATTGATGACATTTTGATTTACTCACGTAGCTTGGGAGAGCACGAGCAACATTTGATAGTTGTGCTCCAGACCTTGCGGGAACAGAAGTTGTACGCTAAGATCTCCAACTGTGAGTTCTGGTTGGATTCAGTGGAATTCTCGGGGCATGTGGTATCCGGAGAGGGTATCAAGTTTGATCCTAAGAAGATTGAGGCAGTTCAGAGTTGGCCACGTCCTACTTCAGCTACAGAGATCAGGAGCTTTTTGGGCCTAGCAGGTTCTTATTGCCGATTTGTGGAGGGGTTCTCTTCTATTGCAGCTCCATTGACTAGATTGACTCAAAAGAATGCCCCGTTTCGATGGTCCGGCGAGTGTGAGGCGAGCTTTCAGAAGCTCAAGACAGCATTGACCTCAACACCAGTTCTGATATTGCCTTCCGGTTCTGGGATGTATACGCTGTATTGCGAAGCTTCACACGTTGGTTTGGGATGTGTGTTGATGCAAGAAGGGAGAGTTATTACTTATGCTTCGCGCCAGCTGAAGGTTCATGAGAAGAATTAACCTGTGCACTATTTGGAGTTAGCGGCGATTGTTCATGCTCTGAAGATTTGGAGGTACTATATTGTATAGGGTGTCCTGTGAGGTTTATACAGACCACCACAACTTGCAACACTTGTTCAAGCAGAGGGATCTTAATTTAAGGCAGCGCAGGTGGCTTGAGTTATTAAAGGATTATGACATCACCATTCTTTATCATCCGGACAAGGCAAATGTGGTAGTAAATGCTTTGAGCAGGAAGGCGGAGGGTATGGGCAGTTTGGCTTATATTGCAGCAGAGGAGAGACCTCTAGCCTTGGACATTCAGTCCTTGGCTAATCGCCTGGTGAGATTAGACCTTTCAGAGCCTCGTCGAGTTCTAGCTCATGTAGTTGCTCAGTCTTCGTTATTGGGAGAGATTAAGGCTCGGCAGTTTGACGATCCGTGTTTGGTAGAGCTACAGGAGACAGTGGTTCAAGGTGGTGCCAAGTAAGTTACTACTGGTGAGGATGGCATTCTGAGACTTCAGGGCCGATTATGTGTTCCTAATGTTGATGGCCTGAGGGAGAGGATTTTAGAGGAGGCACACAACTCACGGTATTCTGTTCATCCTGGTGCTACGAAGATGTATCATGATTTGAAGCAGTATCTCTGGTGGAGGCGGATGAAGAAGGACATAGTGGGGTATGTGTCTAGATGTCTTAATTGCCAGCAGGTCAAGTATGAGCTTCAGAGGCCAAGAGGCCTACTTCAGCAGATGCCCATTCCTGAGTGGAAGTGGGAGCGCATTACTATGGACTTCGTGGTTGGGTTGCCTCGGACTTTGCGGAAGGTTGACGCGGTTTGGGTCATGTGGATAGGTTGACCAAATCGGCGCATTTCATTCCAGTAGCTACTACTTATACTTCTAAGAGGTTGGTCCAGATCTACATTCAGGAAATAGTTCGGTTGCACGGTGTGAGGGTGTCCATTATATCAGATCTAGGTCCTCAGTTTACCTCGCACTTCTGGAGAGAATTGCATAGTGAGTTGGGCACCCAGATAGATCTCAACACAACATTTTACCCTCAGACTGATGGTCAGTCGGAGCGTACAGTTCAGATATTGGAGGACATGCTCAGGGCATGTGTGATTGATTTCGGAGGTCAGTGGGACCAATTCTTGCCTTTGGCTGAGTTTTCTTACAATAACAGTTATCGGTCCAGCATCGAGATGGATCCATTTGAGGCTTTTTATGGTCGGTGATGTCGTTCTCCTATCGGGTGGTTTGAGCCTAGCGAGGCTAAATTGTATGGCACTGACCTGGTGAAGGATGCTTCAGAGAAGGTAAAGTTGATTTAGGAAAGGCTCCGCACAACACAGTCCGGACAGAAGAGTTACGCGGATCAGAAGGCGCGTGATGTATCATTTATGGATGGAGATAAGGTCCTGTTAAAGGTCTCACCGATGAAGGGTATTATGAGATTCGGGAAGAAGGGAAAGCTGAGCCCACGATTTGTAGGTCCTTTCGAGGTATTGAGGAAAGTTGGAGAGGTTGCTTATGAGCTTGCTTTGCCTCCCGGTTTATCAGGAGTTCATCCGGTCTTTCATGTATCCATGCTCCGTAGGTACCACACCGACTTCTCTCATGTGGTTGGTTTCAGCACCATTCAGTTGGATGAGAAGTTGAGCTACGAGGAGGAGCGAATTGATATCATTGATAAACAGGATCGCCATTTGAGATCCAAGAGAGTTTTTGTTGTGAAGGTCCAGTGGAGGGGCCATCCAGTCGAGGAGGTGATTTGGGAGTCCGAGGTGGATATGCGGAGCAGATATCCCCACTTATTCAGCACTTCAGGTATGATTCTAGACCCGTTCGAGGACGGACGTTTGTTTAAGAGGTGGAGAATGTAACGACCCGACCGGTCGTTTCGCGTTATCAGACCCCATTCCCCTAAATGAGACTTCCCGTAGTTGCTTTTAATGATTTATGACTTGTGGGGACGGGTGGTTCGGGATTTGGAAGAATTTGGAATGGTATATAAACACTTGGTTCCTTAAGGTTCGCTTTTTTGGCCAAGTTTGACTTCGGTCAACATTTTGGGTAAACAACCTTGGAATCGAGGTTCGACGGTTCTTAGCTTTGTATAATGATTTCGGACTTGGGCATATGTTCAGAATAGGTTTTGGATAACCCGGGGGCGTTTCAGCGCCTAATAGTGAAATGGGAATTTCCTTAAGTTCAAATTTTGGTTTGGAACGTGTTTTTGTGCTATCGAGGTCCGAACGAAATTCCGAGATCGGGAATAGTTTTGATATGTCATTTATGACTTTCTTGCAAAATTTGGTGTCATTCCAAGTGGTATAGGTCGGTTCAGCGCATTGATATCGAATTCAAGAACTTGAAGTTCTTAAGTTTGATTCTAGGGGTTTTGAGGTGTGATTTTGAGTTTTAACGTTGTTTTGGGTATTCCGAAGGCTCGAGCAAGTCTGTATTATGATTTGGTACTTGTTGGTATATTTGGACGGGGGCTCGGGTGGGCCCAAGTGCCTCTCGGGCACCAAACGAGGCCAAAAACTAGCTGAAGCAGTTGCTGGTGCACCTGATCTGGTGTGACCGCAGGTGCGGTTGCCCAGTCGCAGGTGCGGGACCGCTCCTGCGGTCCAAGCCTCACAGGTGCGGCCTCAGAGGGGCTGCCCTTTTCTCGCAGGTGCGGATCAAGCTCCGCAGGAGCGGTGCCGCAAGTGCGGGCTCCTCTCCGCAGGTGCGAGCTTGGTCCCCCTTGCCCAGTTCCGCAGGTGCGAGTATTTACTCGCAGGTGCGAGACCACATGTGCGGTCCTTGAGCCGCAGTTGCGGAAACACTGTAGGCAGTGAGTTCTTTAAAACACGGGATTCGATCATTTTATCCCATTTTCTTCCTCCATAAACGACCTTAAGAGCTTGGAAAAGAGCCCCTCGACCTAGCTACTGAAAGGTAAGTGAATTCTACCCTAATGTTAGTTTAATGCATGAATTCCTAGTTAAATTAACCTTCTAATTAGTGGAAATCAAGGGTTAGAATAATAACCTAGGGCTTTACGAAAATTTAGGTAATTACCCGTTAATTAGCAATGAAATTATACAAAAATCATATATTAACGATCCTTAGGTTATGGGTAAATGTTTCCTTCGAAAATTTCCGGAATCCGAGCATGTGGGCCCGGGGGTGTATTTTGGAATTTTTCAAAGTAAGATGAAATAACTAAGCAAATAGGAGAATTCCATACTTTTGAGTATAAATTGATATATTTATGTAACATTTGGCTAGTTTCGAGCCCTTGGGTGACGAGTTTGGAGTTTCGGGCGCGTTCTTGACCCGGAAAGGAGGTTCTACACGAGGTGAGTCTCCTTTCTAACCTTGTAAGAGAAAATTTTCCCCTTAGGTGATTTAAATGACTGTGTTAATGATTTGCAGGGGCTACGTACGTACGAGGTGATGAGAGTCTGTACGTAGCGGCTATTATTGCTATGTCCGGGTAGTTAGGCCCACATCATGCCTTGTGTTCTTCCTCAAAATGAATTATATGCTTTATGAATTTATGTTGTATGCAGCGGTGTTTCCCTGAGATCGTGGAATTTGGTAATTTAAAGGAATTGTTACTGAAAAGTAAGTAAAGAAAATATTGTGTGTGCATGTGACCGCTTCGCAATTTACTTTCCGCGAGCGGAGTGTTATTTCCCCCCACTCTCATGGGAGCGGGCTGTATGCCACGGCGGATTGAAAGATGTATTTATAGTTCGGGCCGTTCGACCCTCGGCAGTGCACAAATATGATTATTATGATGGCTCAGGCCTGTTGTCCTTATCCCGTATGTGCATGCTAACTTGTTAATGATTTCATGGATATTAAATTGACAGATATTTGGGGGAAAATGAAGTAGTAATGGTTTAGTTACTCCCAGTATTCATTTGATTTGCGGTTACCTTTAATGTTTACTGCTTTATCATCCTCGTATGCCTATTGCTTTTATCATATCCTGTTAAATTATATTGTTGGACCTTAGTAAGTGTCAAGTCGACCTCTCGTCACTACTTCTTCGAGATTAGACGGGATACTCACTGGGTACATATTTATTTATATACTCATGCTACGCTTCTGTACTTTAATTGTACAGGTTCTGAGGCTGGTGCATCTGGTTATCAGACCAGAGCTCGATTCTAATTATTGTTGGACCTGACTTCACGATGAGCTTCTTCTCCTGGCGATCCTCGGCAGCACTATGGAGTCTTCTTTTGTTATTTCCCATCTATTATTTTCAGACAGTGGGACAGTTCTATTGTATATTTTGTATATTCTGTTAGTATGCCCGTAGGACTTGTGACACTAGTTCCTGGCACACACGTGAAAGATGTTATGGTTTATGGGTCTGTATATATATCGGCTCATGCTTTTTTTATGACTGCTTTTTTTCAAATTTGCTAATTACCCTTTTCATTTAATGTTTTAAGCTTCAAAACTTGTCACGCGATGGAATGTTTAATTAAATAGGGGGAAAATTCTTAATAATTTAAGTGTTGGCTTGCCTGACCCCGGTGTTGGGCGCCATCACGATCTGAGTTAGGATTTTGTGTCGTGACAGCAAAAATAAAAGAGAATTCACATGGGTAAATATTAAAGAACTCGAAAGTTCTTTATGAATTCTCTAATGTTGCTTGTCCTCATTAATTAATAGACCAACTAAAATTGAGATTAAATCCCTTGAATGCTGGAAATATCAAAGGTGAATATGGGCCCATTCACCTGCCATGTATACCACATAAGATGCACCGATGAGATGGTTACATGTGCAATTATTATTAACTCGCAACATGGTGTTTTGCGAGGTAACTTGCTCAATAATTTAATTTCGAGCATAATTTCCAGATTTTCTATTCAAGATAGTATCTTGATAAGTTGGTTTCGTTTAGCAAAATGATTTAATGGGTGCCTTCACTTAATAGCTAAACTATTGCTTATGAGAATGAAGTTATCTATATAATTTGATATACGTTATATACGAAAGTATATTACATTCTCCCCTCAAAACTGGTTTAGGATCAGGAACCAAATAATTCTATATTATTATTATTCAAGTGTGGTGTATATTTTAATTAACACTATAACACACAAAGATGAGTTCCCAAAGTTGAGGAAGCAAGTTAGTTTTTCTAACATGAGGGGGAGAGATGATAAACATTTGAGAAAAAGTTACGTGAAATGAATTATCAGTCTTAGAACTTTTTAGTTTGGCCAAGTCATATGTCATATGAGAAATTTGCATATATCTTAATATTATTAACCTCTCCATGTAGAAAAACAAATATAGCATTTTAAATACAAGATTTTAATTACATAATTATTGGGTTGTATATGAATATTAATTATTTGAAATTTAAAATAAAATTACATACTCAACTACATACCTAATTAAAACTACATAATTGTATTTAAACTATAACACTTTTTAGTGTTTTGGAAAGCATGTTTAACCATACAACTCGACCATTGGTTTTGTTTTAGGGCATCGTATATTAAATTTACCTTGAACAATATTTAGACTATGTAAATTGAAAATGATGTTAGACATTCATATCTCCACTTGATCAATACCGTTGTGGTGTTTAAAAATTGTTGGAGAGCTTGATTAGAAAGTCAATATATTACAAGCTTTTGTTTAATTGAATTTGTGCTTTAGTAGTTCATTTATGACGTTTAGTCTTGTCCACACTCGAATTTTTTTTATGAAAAAATAAATGAAATATATTATGTGGATTATCTAAAGAATATACTGGAAAAATTTCGATATAATTTTGATAAAGGGATTGAAATAAAAAGGAATGAAAACTACTGTGATACCTGGTACGCTGGATGATTTTACTTGCATGTACTCAGTGTTTAATTTTTTTTTCTTTTTTCTTTTGTAAAAATCAAAATGAACATTCATTAAACTAGATGCTTGGTGCTTACTCATATCTCATTTCAGAAGAAAATGATGCTTTGTCAAATCCACTAATAGTTAACCATGTAGCGTCTCCTTGGACTGATGAAGTATTTAAACGACGACAATTCTTGCTCTTCAGAAAAGTCTATGAAGCATTGGCTTATTCAATACGCATTAGGTTTTGTTAATTATATAAGAAAGAAAATAAAGGTTATGGTGAAGAAGGAGAAGGGACATGTTTCTAGTGGTTCATTCTCTTAAAATTTCGTTTTTTAAATAAAGCATAGTGATAGGAATATTTTATCAATGTGTACGTGAAACATCACTTATATATATGTATAGTAAAGTTGCGTGTCATTAATATCAGTGGCGGGCCCAAGATTTTATACAAACGGGTTCAATAAAAAATTAGTGTAGTCGATGTATAAGTGAAGCGGTAAACGGAATTGTGCAATGCTTTTTTTGTTGATCATATCAATTCAAAATGAAGAGGAAATTTTTAAAAAATAACAAAAAAAGTTTGCCCTTTAATTGGTTTTGAAAATTTATCTATATAAATTAACAAATTTGTTTCAAAAAATTTAAAAATTTAACTAAAAATTATTTAACCTACTTAAAAATCGTACTATAACTCTAAGAAATTAACATACAAAATTGTTACAAACAACAGACACAGACAAAAAGTTATAAAATAAACTAATTTATACAAATTGTTAAAGAAAAAGAAAATTTACACCAAATTAAAGTTTTGAGTATAACACAAATTAACAATTTTAACATAAACTAAACTAAATTAACACAAATAATTTCGATAAAGCACCAAAACAAAAATTCACTTTGTGGAAACGATTACATTTTCTTGAAGTAAATGGAGGAATTTCATAAGAATAACTTTTATTTGATTTAAATAAAAAAAGGAAATCATTAAGAAAAGTAAGAAAACAAAGACAAATAGGAAATAGGTAAAGGCCATATAAAATAGTACACCCACTTCAGCGAAGATTCGAACTTGCAACCCTGACCTTAACTTGAAATTTGAACCCGCTTGTCACTGCTCCACAACTTCTGTTAGTGTTAAGGGGGTTCATGTATTACATTATTCATCAGTTTCATTATTTTCTGATAAAATTCCTAAGGTAAAAATAATTAATTTTTCTAATGAAGCGCCCCCTTCGTACAAGGTGGGTCCGCCCCTGATTAATATAAAAGTTAGTAAGTAGTTACCAATGAAAGAACCCAACTATTTAGAAAAGACACAACATAAATTAGTAAGTAATATTTCTGTAGGTAATATATTTAGTTATTACTATTATTATTTTTAAAGGGCATATTGATAATTCAACTTTTTGATTAGGGGCTTCTTGCTTTTATGTATACTAGTCTTAGTGTACGCACTTTGCACGTGTATCCCGTGTCATGGGTAATTTTTTTTTTTTTAAATCACATAAATGAGTATTAAGAAAAGTGTCCTGAATTATAAGAAAGATTAAATGAAATAATATAATTTTCTAAAACTAATATATATTAATTCTATTTAGCTAATTCTATAAGACAAGGTGGGAAGGTGGGTTGCTCTAATGGTAAGCACCCTCCACTTCTAATCAAGAGATTGTGAGTTCGAGTCACCCAAGATCAAAGTGAGGAGTCCTTGAGCAAAGGATAGATAGTTGTTGTTGTTGTTGCTATAAAAAATAAACACTGTGCTACATAAGTCCTCATATGCCTTATAGTAATTCTGATACATGAATTTTATTTTTAGTTTAGAAGTCCAAGCATAGTAGGTATAATGCATTAATTCGTACTAACAATGCTGACAATTACATTTACTTTTGTTTATAACTCTTAAACTTTTTTTCGGAAGCAACTTTAAAAGGTAAGTCTAAAAGTAGTTTTCAAATACTTTTTTCAACTTAACTTCAATTTTCAAACTAAGAATATGCTTTAGTTTTACCTATTACTCCATTCACTATAAAATAATTTAAGTATTATATATGTATATAGTTAAACAAATAGTACATGATCGAAGGGTAAGACTTAAGAAAAAATGTCAACGTTAAAATAATATGGACATCCATAAATAGTTGTTTGAATTCTTAGTTTCGTTGATATTCACATTAAATATATTTTGATAGAGAAGTAAGGACGTTTCTTTTTTACAATTCAAAATATTGATAAAAAGGGTATAAAAAGATCCCTAATTTCGCTTGGTAATCAACTAAAATTTCCCATTATAAAAGTATGAATTTCCTTTTTAAATAGAATATTTTTGTTTAAATATATTTGAGTTTTTTCCAAGTTTGATAAAAGATGACTGATGACCCAATGTCACGACCCGAAATTCCTATCGTCGGGACCGTGGCGCCTAACATTAAACTCGCTAGGCAAGCCAACGTAAATACTCAAATTTATCAAAATCCTTTATTATTAAGTGAGAACAAGCGAAATACGACCTTTTCGTGAATAAAAGCATAAAAATGAGAACAAATTTAAAGTACATAATTTAATCCACATATTTATATAAATTCTAAAAAATAACCAACCCGGATCTTTGGAGTCACAATGTCACGCACTATCTATGAATAATACATATAAGGGTCCGAAAGAAGTAAATACATCTGTTTATGGAATACTAAAAACAAAACTTGAGAAGTGGAAGGGGACGCCAATGCCTGCGGACGCCTGCAGGACTACCTCGGTGTCTCCGGGTGGACTGAAGGAAGCCTCCTAGCTCAATGTCCACACGGTTCTGTACCGGATCTGCACAACAAAAAGGTGTGCAGGTGTAGTATCAGTACAACCGACCCCATGTACTGAGTAAGTGCCGAGCCTAACCTCGGCGAAGTAGTGACGAGGCTAGGACACGACAATTAATTCAACCTGTGCAATTCAACAATATTCGGTGAATAATAACTGGGGGAAAGAGATCAAATAACAGAAATAACGGAATAAGACAACAACTTAAATATCAAGGAAACCATATGGAATAATAACACAGAATAAACAAGTGCACGACATCACCCTTCGTGCTTTTACTCTCATCCTCACCAAAACAAGTGCACGACATTACTGTTCGTGCTTTTACTCTCATCCTTACAATAAATAACCCTTCGTGCTTTTAATATCATCACATGGCACGACATTATCCTTCGTGCTTTTAATATCATAACATCGCACGACATTCTCGTTCGTGCTTTTAATATCATAACATGGCACGACATTATCCTTTGTGCTTTTAATATCATAACATGGCACGTCATCACCGTTCGTGCTTTTACACTCTCATCCTCACAATGAATAAATCACGACATCATCATTCGTGCTTTACACTCTTCCTCACCCAAACAAATATCAAGAACAACAGTTTGGCAAGGAAGAAATCAACAACATGAACCATGACAATAAATCACAACATCCCGGCAAGGGAACAACAATATAAATATCACTGTTCCGGCAAGGGACGCAATTATAACTAATCTCACTCAAGTACATAACTTAACAAGATATTCCTCAATCGAAACAAATACTCAACAATATTCACAACCAAGAACTTCCATCAATTGAGCAACCACCAAAGTGAAACTCAAGCTATAACACAGTAAATATTAACAAAAATCACGTAATTCAAGTTATCCGACTCACGGGTATGCTTGACACAACATATAGGTACTCGTCACTTCACCTATACATTGAACATGGAATAAACACATAGAAAGTAAGACTCAACACCTATTCCCTCAAGCTAAGGTTAGGCCAAACACTTACCTCGACTTCCACGACCGAAATCAAGCCTCAATCACCGCTTTTCCTTTTGGACTCGACTCCAAATCAATTGTATCTAAACATAATTGACTCAATAACATCAATAAACACTAAATAATTCAATTCAATGCTTAATTATAAGTTTCCTATCATTCTTCCCAAAAATCTAAAAGTCGACCCCGGGCCCGCTTTGTCAAATCACGAGGTTCGGACCAAAATACGATCACTCATTCACCCACGAGTCCGAATATGTAATTATTTTTGAAATCCGATCTCAAAACAAGGTCTAAATCCTAATAAATCAAAAAGCCCTAACTCTACCCAAATCCCTAATTTTTCTACCCTTAAAATCATGATTTAGGCGTAGAAATCTAATGGGTGTTGATAAATATTGAAGAACATGAGTCTAAGATTACATTCCTATGAATTGGTGGTGAAGTTCTCTTTCAAGAATCACCCAATTTGGAGTTTGGAAGAAGAAGTTATGAAATTTTGGTTTAATCCCGTATGTATTCTGTTTTTAAAAATCACTAGGCGAATTTTATTCATCGCGTTCGCATGCCCTTGCCGCGTTCGCGTAGGCTTAGTTTACTTGGCCTATGCGTTCGCGAGCCTCAGGCCGCGTTCATACAGACTTTTAGCTACCTAGCCCCCCAGACCTCTCAGACTCTGTGCGTTCGCGACCCCATGGTGCGTTCGCATAGAGTCATCGCCCTACAGCTCCGCGTTCACACCCTAAGGGATACGTTCGCATAGAGTAAAACCTACCCCCTCCTAGACCGTGCTATGCGTTCGCGGTTGTTCCTATGCGTTCACATAGCACAAGACACCAGACACCAGAAAACTATTGCAACACCAGATATTTGAGTCTAAACATACCCCGACGCCTACCCAAAACTCACCCGAGCCTTCGGGGCTCCAAAAAAAAAATGCACACAATCCCAATAACATCCTATGAACTTATTCGTGCGATCAAATCACCAAAATAACATCATAAACAACGGATTTAACCCCAAAATCAATGAAAATTTCCGAAACTTCTAAAACATCAAACTTTGCATTTACGGGTCTGAATCACGTCAAATGACTTCCGATTCTTACCAAAATTTACAGACATGACATAAATATAATATCGAACCTGTACCGGGCTCCGGAACCAAAATCGGTCCCGATACCATAGATCTCACACATATTTAAACTTTCAAAAATCCTTTATATTTTCAGAAAATAATTTCTTTCAAAAATTCATTTTTCGGGCTTGGAACCTCGGAATTTGATTCCGGGCATACACCCAAGTCCCATATTTTCCTACGGACCCTCCGGGATCATCAAATCACGGGTCCGGTCCGTTTACCAAAAATGTTGACCAAAGTCAACTTAATTTCAAATTTCAGATCAAACTTATCATTTTTCTCAATTTTTCACCTAAAGGCTTCCCGGCTACACGCCCAAGCTGCGCATGCAAATCCAAGTGATATAAAAGGAAGTTTTCATGACCTCGGAACCAAGAATTGGCTAGAAATACACGGGATGACCTTTTGGGTCATCACAATCTCCACCTCTAAAACAAACGTTCGTCCTCGAACAGATATAGAAAGGTACCTGAATCCCGGAAAATATGGGGATATTGGCTCCGCATATCGGACTCGGACTCCCAGGTAGCTGCCTCAGCAGGCTGACCTCTCCACTGAACACGAACTGAAGGATAACTCTTCGATCTCAACTGACGAACCTGCTGGTCTAATATGGCTACCGACTCCTCCTCATAAGTCAAATCCTTGTCCAACTGGACACTACTGAAGTCTAGCATATGAGATGGATTGGCAAGATACTTCTGAAGCATAGATACATGAAACACCGAATGCACAACTGATAAACTCGGTGGCAAAGAAGTCTGTAGGCCACCTCTCCTACCTTCTCAAGAATCTCAAAGGGACCAATGTACTAGGGCTCAACTTGCCCTTCTTTCCAAACCTCATCACGCCCTTCATGGGCGACACCCGAAGCAATAACCGGTCTCCTACCATGAATGCCAAATCTTAAACTCTGCGGTCTGCATAACTCTTCTTCCTGGACTGAGCTGTACGAAGTCTATCCTGAATGATCTTCACCTTATCCAGGCATCCTGTACTAACTCCGTACCCAACATCCGAGCCTCTCCAGGCTCAAACCACCCAACCAGCGACCAACATCGCCTACCATACAACGCCTCATAAGGAGCCATCTGAATGCTCGACTGATAGCTGTTGTTGTAGGCAAACTTAGATAATGGCAAAAACTGGTCCCATGAACCTTCAAAGTCAATGACACATGCTCGCAACATATCCTCCAAGATCTGAATGGTACGCTCGGCCTGTCCGTCCGTCTAAGGATGAAACACGGTGCTCAACTGAACCCGTGTGCCCAACTCACGCTAAAATACTCTCCAGAAATAGGATGTAAACTGAGTACCTCTGCCAGAAATAATGGACACGGGCACACCATGCATGTGAACAATCTCCCTGATGTAGATCTCTGCCAATCTCTCCGAAGAGTATGAAACTGATACAGGGATGAAGTGTGCTGACTTGGTCGGCCTATCCACAATGACCCATACCGCATCGAACTTCCTCTGAGTCCGTGATAGCCCAACTACAAAATCCACGGTGATACGCTCCCACTTGCACTCGGGAATCTCAATCTGCTACATCAACCCACCGGGTCTCTGGTGCTCATACTTAACCTGCTGACAGTTCATGCATCGTGCTACATATGCCACAATATCTTTCTTCATCCTCCGCCACCAATAATGCTGCTGCAAATCCCGGTACATCTTTGCGGTGCCCAGATGAATGGAATACCGGGAACTATGGGCCTCTTGCAATATCTGATCACGAAGGCCATCAACATCAGGCACACAGATACGACCCTACATCCTCAAGACTGCATCATCACCAACTGAAACCTGCTTGGAACCTCCGTGCCGAACCGTATCCCTAAGGACACATAAATGACGATCATCATACTGCCGGTCCCGAATATGATCAAACAATGAAGAACGGGCCACAGTATAAGCTAAAACACTGCCAGTCTCAGAAACATCCAATCTCATGAATCGATTGGCTAAAGCCTGAACATATAAAGCAAGCGGTCGCTCCCCGACCGGAATATAAGCAAGACTACCCATACTGACTGACTTTCGGCTCAAGGCATCGTCCACCACATTGGACTTTCTCGGATGATACAAGATGGTAATGTCGTTGTCTTTCAACAGCTCCAACCATCCTCTTTGCCTCATATTCAACTCTTTATGCTTGAACAAATATTGAAAACTCTTATGGTCCGTGAACACCTCACATGACACACCATACAGATAATGCCTCCAAATCTTCAGTGCATGGTCAATGACTGCTAACTCTAAATCATGAACTGGATAGTTCTTCTCATGAACCTTAAACTGACGTGAAGCATAAGCTATAACCTTACCGTCTTGCATTAACACTGCCCCAAGTCCAACCCGTGAAACATCACAATACACGGTATATGGCCCTGATCCTGAGGAAAAAACCAATACCGGTGCCGTGGTCAAGGATGTCTTGAGCTTATGAAAGCTCGCCTCACACTCATTTGACCACCTGAACTGGGCACCCTTCTGAGTCAACCTGGTCATCGGGGCTGCAATAGATGAAAAGCCCTCCACAAACCAAAGATAATAACCTGCTAAGCCCAAGAAGCTCTGAATCTGTAGCTGAAGTGGGTCTTGGACAATCCTTGACTGCTAAAATCTTCTTGGGATCCACTTGAATACCCTCCGGCGATACAACATGGCCCAAGACTGCAACCGAGCTCAACTAGAATTCGCACTTGGAAGACTTAGCATACAACTGGCTGTCTTTCGGAGTCTGGAGAATGACTCAAAGCTGCTACTCATGCTCCTCCCGAATGCGGGAGTAAATCAAAATATCGTCAATGAAGAAAATCACGAACAAATCCAAATAAGGCCTAAACACTCGGTTCATCAATTCCATGAAAGCGGCTGGGGCATTTGTCAACCCAAATGACATCACCAAGAACTCATAATGCCCGTACCGAGTGCGAAAGGCTATCTTAGGGACATCAGACGCCCTAATCCTTAACTGATGATAACCAGATCTCAAGTCAATCTTTGAAAACACTGTGGCACCCTCAAGCTGATAAAAAAAATCATTAATCCTCGGCAATGGATACTTGTTCTTAATAGTAACCTTGTTCAATTGCCGGTAGTCAATGAACATTCTCATTGTGCCATCTTTCTTCTTAACAAACAACATTGGCGCACCTCAAGGAGAAACACTAGGCCTGATAAAGCCTTTATCTAGCAAGTCCTGTAACTGATCCTTTTACTCCTTTAGTTCTGGAGGGGCCATACGATATGGCGGAATAGAAATGGGTTGAGTGCCCCGAGCCAAATCAATGCAAAAGTCAATGTCCCTATCGGATGGCATGCCCGACAGATCTGCAAAAAATACCTCAGGGAAGTCACGAACAATAGGCATAGACTCCATAGGAGAAACCTCGACACTAGAATCACGAACATAAGCCAAATAGGCCAAAAAACCCGTCTCGACCATGTGTCGAGCCTTCATATATGAGACAACCCTGCTGGAAGAATGACCAGGAGTTACCCTCCACTCTAATCGAGGTACTCCCGGCAAGGCCAAGGTCATAGTCTTGGCACGGCAGTCCAGAATAACATGATAGGGAGACAACCAATCCATCCCCAAAATAACATCGAAATCAACCATATCAAGGAGTAGAAGATCTACTCTGATCTCAAGACCACCAATAACCACTATACATGAACGGTAGACTCGATCTACCATAATAGAATCACCCACTGGTGTAGATACATATACAAGAGTACTTAGGAAATCGCGGAGCATAATGAGATAAGGAGCAAAGTATGAGGACACGTAGGAAAATGTAGACCCCGGATCAATCAAAACCAAAGCATCCCTGCTGCAAACTGAAACCATACCTGTAATGACTGCATCGTAGGCCTCGGCCTCAGGCCTGGCGGGAATAACATAACATCGGGGATGAGTCCCACTAATCTGAACATCCCTGGGTCGATCTACTGCGGGCTGACTCTACCTCTCATAGCCTGTCCTCCACCTCTAAGTGTCTGGCCTCCACCTCTAAGTGTCTGGCCTCCACCTCTGGCACCTCGACCTCTACCCCTAGCTGGCTGAGGGGGTGGTGGAGAACCTAGTGCGGGAATCATAGCACAGGAACCCTGATGTTGAGAACCAATCGGAGCTTGGGGGAAAAATCTAGCAATGTGCCCTGGACCACCACAAGAGTAGTAAGATCTCTGCTGCTGAAACTGTTGGCCCTAAAACTGTTCCTGTCGATCAGAATAACCACTCTGAAATCTCTAGAGCGGCGGTGCACTGATAGGAGCTGGTGGTGCTCTGCGGGATACCTGGAGGGCTGACTGGAATGGTCTAGGAGGATGACCTATGCAAAAAGAATCCCTGCCTCCAGATGAGGCACCACAAAATCGGCCAAAATGATGAGGCCGCTTGTCAGACCCCTGACCACTGCCTCGTAATAAGACCATCTCAATCCGCCTGGCCATATTGGCCGCCGCCTGGCCATACTGGCCATATCAGTACCTGTCTCTCTGGCCATCTATAGTCTAATCGGCTGAGCTAGCCCCTCAATAAACCTTCTCACCCTCTCTCGGTCGGTGGGGAGTATCATGATAGCATGTCGGTCCAAAGTGATAAACCTGGTCTCATACTGTGTAACTGTCATAGATCCATGCTGGAGACGCTCAAACTGCCTCCGGAGATCCTCTCTCTGGGTAACTGGGGGAAACTTCTCCAAGAACAACTCGGAGAACTGAGACAAAGACAAAGGTGAAGATCTAGCTGGTCTGGTCAAGCAATAATCCCTCCACCAAGTCTTGGCGGAACCAGAAAGGCGGAAAGTAGCAACATCGACCCTATTGGTCTCCACGATCCCCATGTTCCGAAGAACCTCATAGCAACTGTCTAAGAAATCCTGGGGATCCTCTGATGGTACACCACTGAAAGTATTAGGAAATAGCTTGGTGAACCAGTCTAATCTCCATAAAGCATCAACATACATAGCTGCTCCCTCAACGGCCTGTGCCACAATACCCGGCTGAGCTACTCCAGCTGTCTGAGGTGCTGGAGTCTGGAAATGAGAAGCTAACTGCTCTGGTATGCGGGTATTAGGATTCTGGACCCCTCCCCCAGCCTGAGAGACGGCTGGTGCTGTAGGAAATAGACCTGCCAAGCCACGCTCTCCATAAGGCCCACTAGACGGACCAGAGCGTCCTGAAGTACCGGGGTGGCAATGAACCCCTCTGGGACCTGAGCTGGTCCAACCGAAACTGTCTGAGCAGGAACCTCACCGGCAAACTCTACTTGAGGATCCTCCACTGGGGCTGCTGCTCTGGGCTGAGCCCTCCCCCTACCTCGGCTATCACGGCCTCGACCTCGTCCTCGTCCCCTCAAAGGAGCTGCAACTGGAGGATCGAGCTGCTGATCGGTAGATGAGGAAGCACGTGTTCTCGCCATCTATGAGAGAGTAGAATAGAAACTCAGTTAGCATTTAGAACTCAAATCGATCGGCAGAGAAGAATAGATGTGAAGTTATTCCTAACTTTGCAGCCTCTGGGGGATAAATACAGATCCCTCAAACTCTACCAAGCTTGTCCGTGAATTGTGAGACCTAAATAACCTAGTACTCTGATACCAACTTGTCACGACCTGAAATTCCCACCGTCGAGACCGTGACGGCGCCTAACGTTAAACCCGCTAGGCAAGCCAACATAAATACTCAAATTTATCAAAATCCTTTATTATTAAGTGAGAACAAGCGGAATACGACCTTTTCTTGAATAAAACCATAAAAATGAGAACATATTAAAAGTACATAATTCAATCCACAGTTTTATACAAATTCTAAAAAATAACCAACCCAGATCTTTGGAGTCACAATGTCACGCACTATCTACGAATAATACATGTAAGGGTCTGAAAGAAGTAAATACATCTGTATGGAATACTAAAAACAAAAATAGAGAAGTGGAAGGGGACGCCAAGGCCTGCAGACGCCTGCAGGACTACCTCGGTGTCTCCGGATGGACTGAAGGAAGCCTCCTAGCTCAATGTCCACAGGGTCCTGTACCGGGATCTTCACAACAAAAAGGTGTGCAGGTGTAGTATCATTACAGCCGACCTCATGTACTGAGTAAGTGCCGAGCCTAACCTCGGCGAAGTGGTGACAAGTATATGACACGAAAATTAATTCAACCTGTGCAATTCAACAATATTCAGAGAATAATAACTGCAAAATAATCAAATAAGTACGAGGGAAGAAGGGGAACATGCTGGGGGAAAGAGATATCAAATAATAGAAATAACGGAATAAGACAACAACTTAAATATCAAGGCAACCACAGGGAATAATAACACAGAGTAAACAAGTGCACGACATCACCCTTCGTGCTTTTACTCTCATCCTCACCAAAACAAGTGCACGGCATCACCCTTCGTGCTTTTACTCTCGTCCTTAAATAAATAAATAGAAACGACACGATATCACCCTTCGTGCTTTTAATATCATCACATGGCACGTCATTATCCTTCGTGCTTTTAATATCATCACATGTCACGTCATTATCCTTCGTGCTTTTAATATCATAACATGGCACAACATTATCCTTCGTGCTTTTAGTATCATAGCATGGCACGACATTATCCTTCGTGCTTTTAATATCATAATATGGCACGACATTATCCTTCGTGCTTTTAATATCATAACATGGAACGTCATCATCCTTCGTGCTTTTACACTCTCATCCTCACAATGAATAATACACGACATCACCCTTCGTTCTGTACACTCTTCCTCACCCAAACAAATATCAAGAACAATAGTTTGGCAAGGAAGAAATCAACAACATGAACCATGACAATAAATCACAATATCCCGGCAAGGGAACAACAGTAGAAATTGTTACACCCCATATTTTTGTACATAAAATTACGTCATAAATAAACTAATGAGAGCTCGAAAGTAAGATGTTACATCCCGCATTTTTCTTGTAAGTTAATATTTCGTCATAAGTTAATCGACGTAAGCTCGGGAGTGAGATTATTTTGAGATTTTAAGTATTATGCTATTTCAAATAAGTGACGAGTAAATTCATGAAGGAGAGAGGGTAAGAAAATCGAAGAAAATGAGCTTTGTTGAAGGTTGTCGATTTGGAGTAAAATACGGTCCGAGCTATAATACCCGATATTTATGGACTAGTACTATACAAGGTACCCCATGGCCATGATAATATGATATATAAAAGGATATTAAAAATTAGTAGTATTTTAAGTAATTTGAGATAATTCTTAATTATGCGGGTAATTGGTTAATTATTGAGCAATGGGATATTACGCAATTAATTAAAGAAAAAAAACTATTTGGATAAAGATAAGACCAACATGGCAGCAATCCACTCTTCAACTAAATGACTCTTGATCAAATTTTATTAGGTGGCAACTAATGAGTTAATTCATTCCAAATATTTCCATATTAAAGACTACAATCAGATTACTACATGGCTTTCATTCCAAATATTTTCCATATGAAAGCCATTCTTATAGGATTCCAATAAATTTCACTCCCAAAGCACTTCAACCAAATCAGTACATTGATAACGTGATTTCCTTAACAAAAACGAAATCCAACGAGGTTTCTTATTACAATTAGCAACGTGAGATTTTGCGATTCTAAGGGAGTACGGTGCAACCTTTTCCAAAAATATCATACGAATTTTTCCCTACCCCAGGTATGTTAAGGCTATCCCTTATTTCTTTTGGCATGGTCTAAATTATACTGAAGAAACGAGCAAATACACAGTTTCTATAAATTATTCTATTCATAGAAGTAGTGGGGGTGTCTATATTCTTGATTCCCCGTGAAAATTATTATTATCTTCTGTTCATAGGTCTCGAGAATACGTATGTTGGTATCAGAGGCATAATGGCCTTATGACGTACCGAGACATTTTATTGACGTATTTCATATGCATTTCATGCATTTACATATGCACATTGACCCATGACCAGATGGCGTTATATACGCGTATATATGTAAATATATGAATATGGGATATGGGAAAAGGTTACGGCGTTATATACGCACCACCACCTGATCAGCTGGTATATGATGATGATGTTGCCCACAGTGGCTGAAATATGGTTCAAACGGCGTTATATACGCGTATATATGTATGTATATTCAAATGGAGTTATACGCGTATATATGTATGTATATATATGTATATGGGATATGGGAAAGGTTATGACATTATATACGCACCACCACCTGATCAGCTGGTATACGATGATGATTTTGCCCACAGTGGCCGATATGATATGATGGGATGCCCTCAAGGCTGATGATGTTATGAAACATATACCTATGCACGACATGACATTCATATGCATATGCATGCTGCTAAAAGTGATTTATGATTTACAAAGTTATTCAGACTTACAGGTTGAGTTGTACCCTATATTTCTTCTTTGTCTCTTATGTACATTATGTGCCTTACATACTCGGTACATTATTCGTATTGACGTCCCTTTTGCTTGGGGACGCTGCGTTTCATGCCCGCAGGTACCGATAGATAGGTCGAGAGCCCTCCAAGTAGGCTATCAGCTCAGCGGAAGATGTTGGTGCGCTCTATTTGCTTCGGAGTCGCTTGTTTGGTTAGTATGATTTAGACAGGTATTATTTGGTATGAAGGGACTCTATCCCGATCTTTATGACATTTATGTACTCTTAGAGGCTTGTAGACATATGTCGTATACGTGAAAGATTGTACGGCCTTGTCGGCCTATGTTTTGAGTTTGTAAATGATTATGTTGGCCTATTAGGCCCGTATGTCACGTGTATATGATAATGTAATAAGAAAGATACGTTACGTTGGTACTCGGTCGAGTAAGGTATCGGGTGCCCGTCGCGGCCCATCGGTTTGGGTCGTGAAAAAAGTGGTATCAGAGCAGTTCCATCCTAGGGAGTCTACAAGCCGTGTCTAGTAGAGTCTTGTTTATGGGTGTGTCGTGCACCACACTTATAAGCAGGAGGCTACATGGCATTTAGGATTGTCACTCTTTATTCTTACTCTAGATCATGTGGTAGAGCTCACTTATAAGAATTCAAATTTCGAAATTCTATTTTATTCGTAATAAGACGATACCTATATCCGGAAAGAAGGTTGGAAAGAGAGATAGGTGAGAAAAAGCTGAGTCAGAGGAATTGAATTTTTGTATGATGCCTACAATAAGGAAATGTGAGGTTTTTAGCAGACCATGGGTGTACTGAAAGGTGTAAGCTTCATGATAAGAAGCCTTAAGGCAAGAACGCCTATCCATCTTTATGGTGAAGGGCAATGAGAAATTAAGAAGGTAAGTACAAGTTTCAGTAAGTAAAAGGAGCAAGGTGAAAAAGGGTACGAGGTACCCAGTTAATGAAGGTTAACATCGTTTATAATTGAGGCACAGAAACATAAGCTTTTTGAGGTAGAGTAACAGAGGTATATATAATTGGTGGCACCTATTCCAGATATGCCCTATGGGGGTTAACAGAAGTAGTATAAGAAGATATGCTGGATGAATTGTTTGCGTCAGTTGACATTTTCGAAGGATATTGCAAAAGTTCTAATAGATCTCTTTATGAGACACCCAGATGGTAAACTCTAAAATCGTGCAGCTAGATATAAGTACTACAAAGACATGCACTATAAGCCTTGAGGGGATATATACTACCTTAGTGTGGCTTGCGTCCCTAGTAAAGCAAGAACGTTAAGCAACTTGAAGATCCACTGGATGGAGCAAAGGGAAGCTGAAAGCAAAAGAATGTCTTGTTCGAGTTTTCAGAATAAAGTGGTAAGCATAAATGTTAGCAGGAAATAAGAAAAGAGTTAATGATGCATTATGAGTATGATATGATACGTGGATGACAACGGTAGATAAAAAAGATGACAGTATTACAGAATTTATAGTCAAGTAAAGGAAAATACAAGAGGTGATAGGCTTTGAGAAACAAGTTCGTGACTTCAGTGCGACTACCTGAAGGAAAAGTTAAAACCCCTGAATAATAGAAACCAATATGGATTGGTGAACAAGATAAACTAAACATAAATTAGGGACTGGGTGATTTGATAATAGTCGGCCTCATGAGAATTTCAGATTTCGTTCCAGCGGTAGTAGAATGGACAACAGAAGAAGATTTAGGAGAAAATCAGAGAATGGTCATTCTGGAAGACGCTTCCCTAAAGCAAGTAATGTAAGAAAAATTAAGCTTAAGGGACTGTAGGTACCAGTTACATTAAGTGTCACCCTCACGAGCAGGGAATTTTGTTATCCTTGATACAGAAGGATTATCGCAAGGCAAGTAAGGGTTATTGGTGATGTGAAAGGACGCCAAAGATGAAGAGGAAAAACATCTATAGGCAGATCGTCATAGCTTCAAGTCTTAGTACACCCCTAAAGGGGGGAATATGGAATAATGTGGCATTAAGTCATAATTAAGTGGTTCTAGTGACTATGGAATGGTAAACGATGAATGCGGTAAATGAAAGATGAATGAGATGACAATTATCCAAATCTTACAGATACGCTACGATTCAAGAATATTGTGCAAGCATGACGTCCAGGAGAGGAAGTAAAGGTTCCTGCCTGAGCTGTTAATAATAAATAAGGAGCTAGTGCGAGACATAAGTTAAGACGAAGGAAATAACCTAAGAAAGATTACGAGGAATATTGATATGAGAGTGGGCCAATGAGTAGTTAGTAATTGGTCAGAAGATCCCAGTTATGGCTAAACAAGAGGTTACAGACGAGTCATCAGATCGTGTAAGATAAACATAGTAGGACCCAGCATGGAGAATTCAGCCTCGAAGAATATCATTATAATACTCAAAGATATATATTCAAACAAGAGTCGGGGTAGTTAAAGATACCGTATGAGTGTTACGGGGATAAAAGAAAGTGCCACTGGGAAGATAGTCAAAATATCAATTTAGAAGCAACCATACAAGCACAAGGGCATGGAAATTAGCAACTACGGATGATTATAGGCAAGTAAGGACATCAAAAAAGTCCGTAATAAGCCCACAATTTTACGAGAGTTAAGGGTTCTCCCTAAGTATTACAATGAAAGACTAGCTGGGAAAATAAGGAAGAAGGCTTCAACCAAAGCACAACGACCTAAAGAGGAAATGGTCGTGTAACCACAGTCTCGCAACCACACTGTAAGCACTCCAAAGGAAAGTGGAACCTACCAAGGCTAATGAACGGGAATTAAAATTAAAAGTAATATTGGAGATCATATGAGTCATACGAAAACTCTGGCATATGTGGGCACTAAGATAAGATAAGTACGGATGCAACACAGGGGCAGAAAGACCAAGAAAAGTAATAGCTTATGTATAAAGAAAGCTAAGATGGAACTAAAGAAATTATTCGATGAACTAGAGTTGGTTACGTTATGAACGCACTTAAGGGTTCAGAGTTTATACATGCAGCATATACATCCGTAGAAGATTCTGGTATACGTCAAATGAAAGAATTGAGCCCAGGTCATAAAAGAAGGATTAAATTATTAAAGGGTTGTATCATGCATATTTCTCAAGCCCATGAAAGGCTATTAAGGTTGAACAGAGAGGAGAGGAAACTGAAGAGTTACATCAACTAAGTAATCAGGAGTCTGATTATTAGACCTAGAAAATTAGAAACATCGTGATCGAGAACATTGCAAGATCTCCCTTAAAATCAGTGGTATGAGAGAGATAGTACAACAACCATAGTCTATAATGGCTCTACGATAAAGCCAGTAATAAAAAGTCAGTATGAATCTTCCACCGGATTGTAGTATTATAATAATGCTCCAAGTTGTGGATGTGAATCATACCTATGTGGAAGGGAGGTTATGAAAGAGATACAAGGTGTGATGCAAGATTTTAAGGTAAGTAAGCTAAAGGTGAACAACGTACGAGATACTCAAATGCAGAAGGCTGTGAATAGTCCATACTTCAGATAGAAGGCTAGAAACACAGGGATTCGGTATCCAGGAATGATAGCAGTATCGTCAATGGTATATTTTCTAGCCTATGGTTTCTAGGTAACGAGAGATCTAGCCAAAAGAGTAAAGAAGAGTTCGAGACAATGAGATGTCTCGCTTGATGTTCTAGAATAATTCAAGGAAATCTATGGTGAATCAAGATTGCGAGTAGTATAAATGGATATATGTAGGTCGCAAGCTAAAGTATGATAGAGCGACAAGATTTTAGGAAGACAAGAGTAAGAACAAGAAAGGGTGAGTGAGAAGGTAACGAGAATGAATAAGTTCGCGGGATAAGCCCATGAAAACATGAGAACTTATGGGTTCTCTAAGTTATAGGAGGCTCAGTATAACCTGAATGAACTCAAAGGAGTCTAAGACTAGTAGAATTTAGAAGAGATGGAATGCTTCCCTGATAGTGAAATAAAGGTGTAATTGTGACAGATAAAAGATAACGTTTGGGACTTCGATTGAATAATGATTTGAAGAAAAAAATGGAGAAGGAGAAAAGATTTTGGGGATGGTACGAGATCAGAATACCCCCATAAGGTGAATCTCATCGAGATACTATGAAATACGATTATGGAAATCACTTCCAATATTCCTCAATGCAACGTAAGCCCTAGTTGGAATGTTGTACATAAGAAGTTTCAAGTTATCAGTGGTATATTGTAGATCAATATTGAGGCAAATCATAATAGAGGGACAAAAGTCACAAAGTATGAGGTGATATTAGGCCGTCGTTCTTAAGATGAACAAGTAATGAGGAAGCATTAAAGGACTTAGATTTACACATATGGAATAAGTAACGAAAGTAACCCGGAGTTCGGTAGAAGACCTCAGTAATGATAAATCGAGGTAAGAGTTATGGTATAGTATGACCTACCTAGATGCAGTAAAGTCATACAAATGGATAAGCGGATCTATGAAATAAGGTATAACAATATCCGTAAGTTCGACAAAGTACCGAGCGAAGAACTTCAGTATACCTACAGAATCCCAGAGGGACATTTTATCAAGCTCTGTATATGTTTAGAAAGTGAAGCCTAGATATTGGCTAAAAGCTAAAGAGAAGAGTCGCATAGGCGCACATACAAGGAAAACGTCGTACAGGCTTCATGACAGAAGATAGCAACAAATTTCGATCACAAGTCGTGGTGTGAGAAAGAGGCCTAATAGGGGGGAATGCCTTGGCCTTTGGATTTGTTCAAAGAACAGTTTCCTAAATGGCAAGAAGAATATTGAAGACTTCGCAAGAGCTATGGGTTAAGAGAATAATAAGTGCATCAGTCAACATTCGAGGACGAATATTCCAAAGGGGGGAATGATGTTACACCCCATATTTTTGTACATGAAAGTACGTCATAAATAAACTAATGAGAGCTTGGAAGTAAGATTTACATCCCGCATTTTTCTTGTAAGTTAATATTTTGTCGTAAGTTAATCGACGTAAGCTCGGGAATGGGATTATTTTGAGATTTTAAGTATTATGCTATTTCAAATAAGTGATGAGTAAATTCATGAAGGAGAGAGGGTAAGAAAATCAAAGAAAATGAGTTTCGTTGAAGGTTGTCGATTTGGAGTAAAATACGGTCCGAGCTATAATACCCGATATTTATGGACTAGTACTATACAAGGTACCCCATGGCCATGCTAGTATGATATATAAAAGGATATTAAAAATTAGTAGTATTTTAAGTAATTTGAGATAATTCTTAATTATGCGGGTAATTGGTTAATTATTGAGCAATGGGATATTACGCAATTAATTAAAGAAAAAAAAACTATTTGGATAAAGATAAGATCAACGTGGCAGCAATCCACTCTTCAACTAAATGACTCTTGATCAAATTTTATTAGGTGGCAACTAATGAGTTAATTCATTCCAAATATTTCCATATTAAAGACTACAATCAGATTACTACATGGATTTCATTCCAAATATTTTCCATATGAAAGCCATTCTTATAGGATTCCAATAAATTTCACTCCCAAAGCACTTCAATCAAATAAGTACATTGATAACGTGATTTCCTTAACAAAAACAAAATCCAACGAGGTTTCTTATTACAATTAGCAACGTGAGATTTTGCGATTCTAAGGGAGTACGGTGCAACCTTTTTCAAAAATATCATACGAATTTTTCCCTACCCTAGGTATGTTAAGGCTATCCCTTCTTTCTTTTGGCATGGTCCAAATTATACTGAAGAAACGAACAAATACACAGTTTCTATAAATTACTCTATTCATAGAAGTAGTGGGGGTGTCTATATTCTTGATTCCCCATGAGAATTATTATTATCTTCTGTTCATGGGTCTCGAAAATACGTATGTTGGTAAAGTTTATTTCATAATATTAATCACATGCATAATGGCCTTATGACGTACCGAGAGATTTTATTGACGTATTTCATATGCATTTCATGCATTTACATATGCACATTGATCCATGACCAGATGGTGTTATATACACGTATATATGTAAATATATGTATATGGGATATGGGAAAAGGTTACGGCGTTATATACGCACCACCACCTGATCAGCTGGTATATGATGATGATGTTGCCCATAATGGCTGAAATATGGTTCAAACGACGTTATATACACGTATATATGTATGTATATTCAAACGGCATTATATACGCGTGTATATGTATGTATATATATATATGTATATGGGATATGGGAAAGGTTATGGCGTTATATACACACCACCACCTAATCAGCTGGTATACGACGATGATTGCCCACAGTGGCCGAGATGATATGATGAGATGCCCTCATAGGCTGATGATGTTATGAAACATATACCTATGCACGACATGACATTCATATGTATATGCATGCTGCTAAAAGTTATTTATGATTTACAAAGTTATTCAGACTTACAGGTTGAGTCATGTACTCTATATTTCTTCCATATCTCTTATGTACATTATGTGCCTTACATACTTGGTACATTATTCGTACTGACGTCCCTTTTGCCTGGGGACGTTGCGTTTCATGCCCGCAGGTCCCGATAGTGTCACTCCCCGAACTTGGAGAGGCGTGGCTAGCACCCGGTGCCGCATTGGCCCGAGCGAACTTCTCTGTAACTCATTTATTTTATTTGTGGCTATCATGGGCCAGCATGGCCAGAACTCGTAATGTAAAACTTGTAAGTGGGCAACACTGTATCAATAAACTATCGTTCATAAAACATGAATACATATGGGCCGTTAAGGCCTCTGACATACTGTACAAACTGATCATCTGTCCACAATGCCTCTAAGATTTACTGACATCAAATGGGACAGGGTACCGGCCTACCCATAAGTCTGTAGTAAAACTCTGACACGATGATTCATAGACTTGGTTGCACTCCGAATGAGGTGGAATCTTACCGATCCTTCGCGGAATGCCAATTTCGTCTACTATGAGGGCTTTCAAACTGATTATCTATACCTG
>ML390950.1:9288-43573 GCA_005239525.1 Nicotiana knightiana
GGCTTGAGCCAAGGACATCTTCGGGATAGAGGAAGCAGACACCCCACGAGCAGAGAATCCTATTAAAAAGGGAAAAAAGTTAAACGACAAAAAAAAGAGACTCAAGTAAGGAAAGAAGAAAGAACAAAAGCTTCACTTATCGTGGGTCTTTACTTGCCAACCATACCTCCCGGCGAGGTACTTCCAAGATCTTTCTTCTGAAGAACCAACAGATAACAGTTTTTCTACTTAATCACGAATACCGGAGATATTCTCAACAGCATTCATGATTGTTGAGAAAAGGAAAATAAGCAGATACGGTGTTAAATAAAACATCTCAAGTCAAAACAAGAAAAAGTAAATGCAAGCTAAAGCATACTCACGTGCGCGATTCCACTTCTCAGGAAAGGGAAGATTTTCTTCATCCACTAAACCAGCAGTGGGAACAGCAACATACCGGAGGTACCAACCCCTATCCTTATCGTCTCTAGGGGTTACCAACACTCTTTTGCTTCTAGCAGTCAGAGTAAAAACCCATTCACGAAATAAGGTAGGAGAGTAGAGGTGAATAAGATGGTTGAAGGTAAAAGTAACCGAGGCTAAATAAGCCAAACTCCTAAGGCATGCGACAACTCGCCACACAAGCGGGCCAACTTGTCCTAAGCAAATATTGAAAAAACGGCAAAACTCAATTATAAATGGGTCAATGGGGGGTCTAAACCCTAAAGTGAAAGGATACATATAAACAAAAGAATATCCCGTCTTGTAAGACGTTATTCTTTGATTACTATTCAGAATATAGACAGGAAAGTCAGATTTCCATGAGCACTCTCTTCGAACAAGGGAAATCTGACCCTCAGTTATAAGGGTTGGGGTATCTTTCTACACTATCAAGAGAAGAAGACTGATCTACAAGAACTTGACATAAAATGAATATCAACTTACCAAATATTAATCGTTAAATATATGGTAAGTGGGGGGACTATCTGTATTGGTAAAAAAAGAGTTTCACACGTAAGCCAGATTTTGACAACTCAGCTAGTCACGTAGACACAAGAAAACGCGACAGCTGGACGTGACTCCTTGAAGAGATACGGTACAAAGAGGCACGGTTCAGTAAACCCACGAACTTATCAGCCATAGGAAACTCAACTTGATTAAAACGGGAGAGAGGCACGGTCAGAATGAGTCTAAACAAAGCTACGAGTAGATTCAAGGACCCACAATTGATTACTCGAACGTTATGTAACTGAACCCCAATTACCGTTATTTTGTAAGACCTCATTAATGTCATAATTAGTCATTAATGAGTAACCATAGCAAGAACCGTACGTTATAAGAATCTTCTATATAAGGGAGGGGAATACATCTTGTAAAAGCATCTGATTCTCGAATACAATCAACATCGATCTTTTATTTCTGCAATATTGTTTATTATTCATTTTTTCCATTATCTTGATTATCAGTAACCCGTTTTCATATTAAAAATAAGCTTTAGTCAAAGGGTCTAATTATTTGGTTAAACAATTGAGCCGTTGGATTTCTCTACTTGTTCAACTACGTGTTTATTGTTGTTGATTGAATGTCCATCGATTGACTGTGCCTATTTATTATGTGTTGGTTGAGAAAGGATACATAGTTAGGTGGTTGTTGAACAACGTCACTCCTAATGTATGTGAGAAATCAATACAGCGGGTTTAAAGGTAGGTTTAGAAACAACGAAACCTTGATGTGGTCATAGTGAGCGGTTAGATAAATTCAACTAGCATAGTTCGAGAGAATATGCCTAGTAAATTGTTGTAGTTGCTCGAGAGAGAATTACCACACCTAAAGTGCTCATGATTAGTAGAGAATACATAGGCGAAATTATAGGGAACATAGCGGGAATGATTCCGACAATTGGGAAAATCATAACTCTAGACCTCACAAATTTAATCTCCAACCCTTAGTATCTTTAGTTATTAATTTACTGCTTTAGTTTCTTAGTTAATTAGTTAAATATAAAAATCTTAATCTTTATAATTTAGAAATTTAGTCGAGCTTGTCTTCTTTGCGATATTGAACAGTTATAGCGAAACCTTAGTTCTCTGTGAGATTCGACTCCGGACTTATAGACCGGATTATATTTGCAGTGACCGCTTATCCTTTTTAGGACTAGAGTTGGGCGTGATCAGGCGTGGGTTAATTTGGACCAATAATGACTGGACACGTGAAAATATGTGTTATAAATATTTAAAAAAAAATTTGAGTTGTTAGTCAAATAATGGCATAGATGAGTTAAATGTGTAACAGTAATGACATGAAAATAACAAATTTTTAACGGATGGCATGAATAGATAATTTTTGAAAGTTGAGTGGTATTTTTAGGCCTTTTTTGTTTTTTAGAAAAAGATTAATAAGTAAATAATGTCAGAGAAAGTGATACATGTAAATAATTGGCATACTATATTTAAGGACCAATTATAGGGAGGACCTCTCCTATTAAAATATGCATTGTTAATTGATTTAATTAGTGAGGGGAAAATTAAAAATTAAACCCTAGAGAACGGGAATGTAAAATGTGCAAACTATTCTTCCCAAGGGATTCTAAATGCATATTTTATTTCTTATTTTTTCTAGATCTAATTGAAAGAAAAAGTTCACGTTCAAACACCAATAAAAATCTGGCCTTAAGATTCAGAGTATTCCCAGGATCTTGAATAACTGGAAAATGTGAAACACACCAAAGAAAGAAAAAGTAGGAAAGAATGTGTGAAGAATATAATAATAAGAATTTAAGAATTATATACACTATCAATGAAATTTTTTTGCTATTAATGCATAATTTAACATGTAATAGTAAGTTGATTATTATTTTTATATCAGATTACTAATTAATAAGCACTTAGAAAAAAAATATTTTACTTGAAATTATCGTATACTTAGGGTGTGTTTGGTACGGAATTTTTTTTTCTTCAATTTTTTCATGTTTGGTTAGCTCAAATGTTTTGGAAAACATACTCCTCATGAACTCGCTTTCCTTCAAGAGAAGGAAAATATTTTCCCCATCAAGAGAAGAAAAATATTTTCCAAAACTCTTTTTCGACCTTCCTCATTCTATTTTCCATCCCCACCAACACACCCCACACCCTCACATACCCCACCCTACCCCCCACCTCGCTTCATACCCCCACCTTAAATAAAAATATTATTAATCATACTTTCTTTTCATCTTATAGATAGATTTTTTTTCATTTTAATAAAAAAGTACTTTCTTTTCATGATGTAGAAAAAGTATTTTCTTTTGTTTCAACAAAAAAAAATATTTTCTTTTCATAATGTAGAAAAAATATTTTTTTCCATTTCAACAAAAAAAAAGGTATTTTCTTTTCATGATGTAGAAAAAGTATTCTTTTCATTTCAACAAAATGAGTTTTTTTGTTCCATGATGTAGAAAAGGTATTTTTTTTCATTTCAACAAAATGAGTATTTTCTTTTCATGATGTAGAAAAGGTATTTTCTTTTATTTCAATAAAATAATTTTTTTATTTTCATGTTGTAGAAAGAGTACTTTCTTTTTCTACCAAAAAAGAGTATTCTCTTTATAGTTATGGAGTATTTGCATATATTTTTGAAAGAATAATTAAATTGTATTGTTGAATAAAATAGAGTCCTGAAAACGTTGAGTATTTAGGAGGAGGTGGAGGGTGGGGGAGGAAACATGGGGACTTGAGAAAAAGGGGTGAGGAGAGTAGCATAAAAAAAATATTTCTCCACTCTCTAACTAACTAATAGAAAATATTTTTCAAAAAAGTTTTTCATTCACCAACCAAATAAAAAAAATAAAACCACTCATTTTCTACGGAAAACATTTTCCTTCTGCCCAAACACACCCTTACTCTGAAATAATTTATACGGTATAAAGAAGAACTTAAATCAAAGCAAGACAGCTTTGTAAATGCTGTAAACCTGTGACATGTGAAGTATGGACGTACGTTATTAGTTGGGGGGTTGGCGCTTTCGTGTCAAAGGGGTTTGTCACCTTCGACACTCATCCTTTAATTTACTTCATTCCCAAGATGTTAGGAGCCGACTTTGACCATCTTTTTTCTTCTAGCTACTCCTTTCTTTGACTTGTATTTTCAACTTCTTTATGGCTAATGAAGTGAACCTCGCACGTAAATGACGTAAAAGAATATGGGCGATTTTGTTTCTTTTATATTTCTTGCCATGACTTAATCCATGACATTCTTTAATTCATTTTCTTGTATCTTCAACTCGGCTATTAGTTTGAATAACATACTAATCAAACATAGTTTTTGCCGTTTCTTACCCTTCCGAAGTATTTTGAAAACAGGCTAAAGAATATTGAGTACTTTTCAATTCCTTTAGCCGGATGTTCTTGCTGATTTTGACATACAAAAAATTACTAACTTTTATCTTTCCATAGGACAATTTTTTAGTTTATTATATCAAGATATATATATAGAGAGAGAACACTTGTATACGTAGGGTGGGGTGAATGGAGGCTGCCCCTAGCTACCGTCGGCCTAAATTTTGTTATGAGAACTTTTGCTTTTTTTCCTTTTGATTTTTCAATGGTATCCAATTTGGACAACTGCTTCCTTACCTTAATTCTGTAGCACCTTGTTCCGTCCTCTCATTTTCGGCAGGTTATTCTTCACTGCTATTAGTGTTTACCCTTAAATTCGAGTAACAATTAAATTTGTATTGTGATTTTAAGAATATGTGATCTGATTTGACACCAATTGATAAAAAATGAATTGAATAAATAAATTGAACGACAAAATAAATCAAATCGGTGTCGTAGCAATATATCGACCTCGATTCGAGATAGTCTCGAAATAAGTAGTCAGAACAGTAAAGAACAACAATGAATAATAGGTAAATAGAGAGCAACGTGTGTATTGTTTTATCAATGAATGTATATGTCCCCTACAAATGAAATGTGTTCCTCGTTATATAGTAGAGGAATCCTAAATAAGGTACAACTCTAATAACGGAAATAAATCTCATGATTGATGTCAATAACCGCATGGATCAATTTCTACCGAGATTTTCGCCGAGATCTTTGGTCGGTTACTAATATCTCGCTATTCTGTTAGTCGACGTCGGTCATGCTCGGTCTCGATCCTCAGCAGTGCTTCGATCTTCATGCTTCATACTCTGTCATCGAGCTCGAGTCAGATCCATTATGAGCTTATCCTCGAGGCAGCTCCTCGAGCCTGTCACACCCAGTTTCGACCGTATACAGATAGTCCCCACGTTTCTTAGAGTAAAACGATAAGAAACGATTTGGGCCTCGATTCCTTGATACATCGATCATGACGTCATCTTTATGATGTAATCAACGGATGTGACCGAAACGTACCGTCGATTCGGTTCCCCAAATCATCAATGCATGTCAATTGGGGGTCGGTCATTATAAATACCATCTCCTTCATTGAATCAAACTTTATTTTTGCTTTGATTAAATCTCCAAATCTTCTAACCCTTCTCATCTCCTCTCTATCGCCGCCTGTTAAGCCACCATTATTATCACTGGAACCACCAGCTTTATATCTTCTTTTGACCTTCTTCACCCACATCAATGGCTAAAACCTCAAAGACTGTACCACAAAAGGAAAAAGATTCCTCCTCTTCTTCCCGGTCGACCAGCGATAAAACAACGATGGAGCCGGCTCCCCATGAATATGTTCCCGGCCCGTGTACTCTGAAATCTGGCTTCAAGGTCGATAACACCTCATTGGTACCGGGTCGATGTGAGCACGTGTCTATGTACATGTGCTCGATAACGGAGAGCCATATCAAGGCCATGAGGAAGGACTGCAACTGGGGTCCCGAGTTCATGGTGCGAATCCCTGCTCCCGAGGAGAGAATTACTACATAAGTGGAGGGGTTCTTAAGTGTTTACACTTACCCCTTCACATTGAGACCCGGTGATCCTCGATTTCTACAAAAGATATCAGGTCGCCCTCGGACAAATCCACCCCTCTCTATGGCGCATAGTGATCATGTAGCTCTTCTTATTTAGCAAGGCCGAGGGGCTGGAATTTACTTTAAACCACCTCATGCGGTTGTACCGGCCTCGAATCTATAAAGGACCGATTAGGCTTCAACGCCGAGCAACGAAGGCCTTGTTCTCGGGCACCGACGAGGATAAGGATTGAGGTTTGATGAGCAATTCATACGGATGAGGACCCGCGACATAATACCGGAGGAGAAGATGTCGTTCCCTGAGGAGTGGAACCCCAACTATAAGTAACATATCAAACATTTTTCTCAATATCTGATTCGGTTATGTCTAACATTCTCATTTATTTTGTAGTTGTTCCTTGGATGCCCCAAGTGGTCTACGATCTCGAATACTGGGTTCGGAAGTTGGCCTCGACTTCCTCCCACGCTGAACGTTCATGGCGTGACTTGGAAAGGGGCCGAAGGGAGGCCAAGAACCACGGTAAGGATCCCTATGCTCAAAAGACATCTTAAGTACTTTATTTCTTAATAACCTTATTTTATGCAGGCCTAACCAAGGATGCCGTTCTGAGGCCCTCAAGTGGCGAAGGGAGGCCAAGAACCACGGTAAGGATCCCTATGCTCAAAAGACATCTTAAGTACTTTATTTCTTAATAACCTTATTTTATGCAGGCCTAACCAAGGATGCCGTTCTGAGGCCCTCAAGTGGCGAAGGAGAAGCCAAGTCCCCGATTCCGAAACCAGGAAAGGACAAAAAGAGGAAAAGTGCCTCGCAATCTGAAGACCCCAAGCCCAAGCCTCGAAGGGTGAGGAGGAAAACGGTTGCTCTCTCAGTGGACTCGGCCCAAAAATTGAGAGATGAAGACGAGGAAGAAGAGGAAGATGCCTCAGCGCTGACGGTCCGACCCAGGAAAGTCGTAAAGTCGCCAAACCTTCCGAGCCAATGGCGGTTGCTGCAACTAAGCCTCGTATCGAGGAGGCTTTAAAGAAAAATTCGAGCGTGGATCCTGAGTCTCCAGCGGTCGAGATCATTTCTCGACCAACTACAACTACACCGGACGAGGCCGGTTTTGGGACGCAGAAGATCGACCAGAGCGCCATGAGAAACTTGCTCGGGGCCATAACAGGTCAACTACCTTCGCTGCCGACCTTTCCGAGGAGGCGATAAAGGAGGCCCGGGAGTTGAAGACTCACGTTATTGATCGAGGCTCTAGTGTAGGTGATCCCTTCCGGGATTGCTTTACTGGGGTTGATGATGCCTCCGACATCAGCGATGCTTCGATCCTTATGGAGGAGGCCCAACGTCTCCTTTCTCGGGTAAGTATCAATTACTGTTGGTCATTTTCCTTTGCTTTATTCTCGACAAATCTAACTTGTATTTTCTTTCTTGTATAGGCCTCTGCTAAGTTTCGAGCTGACCTTAGTCAGTGCGAGGTCGAACTCCAGAAGGTCTCGGAGGAGAGGAACATTCTGAAGCTACTTTGTGGCCAAAAGGACGAAGCCATAAAGGATCTTCAAGCGGATCTAGCCAGGGCTCATAAAGAGGAGGCTGAACTAGACAAGAAAGTAACCATCCTTTTGATAAAGACGGACTCAATCCAACAGTGGAGGCTAACACTTCACTATCTCAGTTGCAGCAGAAAGTAGAAAGGATCGAGCTGCTCCGGGGAGAGGTCGATCAGGTTAAGGCCGATTGTGATCGGTGGAAAGGGAGTATGGACCGCCTGTCTGTGGAGAAAGAGACTAATCAAACGCATCTAAGGGAGGCTTCCGATCGGGAGCAACAAAGAAATGACCTGGCCAAATTTCAATCCCGGAGGGAAACCCTCGATGAAATCCACGCTTGAGGTTTTGACCTCTCCGAGGAGATAGCCCAGGCTAAGGTGCTCGAAATCGAAGCCAAACAGATTGCCTCCTATGATGACGAAGATGGTGATGAAGAAGGTAGCCGGGACGGATCTGATGGGGGGCTTGAAGAAGAAGTTGTTCTCGGAGAATCTGCTCGAGAAGAAGTCGTTCCCGAGGAAGCTGCCCCCGAAGGAGAGGTCGGCCCTGACCGTAGTTAGGACTTAGCTTATTTTTTCCTTTTCTTTTTGTAAGACCTTGATCGGTCACTTGTACATACCTTTCAATATATAATAGAAAACTTCTTTTCGAATGCCTTCATAGTTTTCATGTTCAAGTATGTTTTATGTCTTTGCCTTGTGAAATTTTTTACTTCTGTAACTTCACCAATCGAGTGAGCCTTGGCTTCGAACTCAGAGCAAAATAAACCCTTAGGTTTTTTAGTTAAGCGAGGGTAAGTCCCTCAGCTCAGCAACATGTTTGAGATTTTATCTCAGATGGCTCGATCGAAGCCATAACTGCATTACTTTTATAACTAAGTTCGAGTAAACAAAGCAAACCTTTGGGTTTTTTTTATCAAATAATGGGTAAGTTTCGAACTTACAGTAATAATCCTTAAGGTTTTATGGCGAATCTTCAAGCTATATTTTAGTCGACTTTATTCAAGATCGGAATAATTGAACCCTTAGGTCCGAAATGAGTGAGAACAATGTCTCGAACTCTAAATGTACTAGCCCTTAGGCTCTTTAGACTGGGCCGATATGGCCTCTAAAAATGGCTATTATTTCCCTTTTTCGGCTTTAAAAGACTTGGTAAAAATTCCTTTATGCCTTAGCATTTATTTTTTACCCGTTGGTTTTTTTGAGGGTCCAATGATTGAAACCCCTTTGCTTTTTGTGCCTTAGCACGTTTGTGTTAAGATAGTTTGATACCTCTTAAGGTTTTTCAAAGGCTGATATTATCGAATCCTTTTGGTTTTTCGAGGGTTGATTTTATGGGAGCCCTTGATTGTTTGCCGAGGGTAGCCTTTTAACTAGTTTTTTAAAGAATTCGAAGGCCTATTGTGTATAGAGGAATTCGGACATCTCCGAGCCGCGTAATTTTGTCCGTAGCCTTTAATATGGTTGTAGCCTTCGGGTATGCCTCTTGGGCTTATTTCCCGATAACATTTCGAACTTGTTCGAAATATTAGTCCCCGAGAATGGTGGCCTTGGCCTATATATCAAGGGGTGCCTCTTTGAGGTCTTGTGACTTTGAGTTTAGATAACTCGAGTACGCAGTCCCCGAGTGTTCGAAGTATGTTTGCACTTGGCTCTTGAGCCATTTTTCACAAAATCATAAGTATGAGATTTGCTAGTAGAGAATTTGCTTCGAGACACGAGACGTTTGATAAATAAAGAATGCTTCTTTGAATAATTTATACATGCATACATGTTTTTCCATAGGGACTCTACTAATCTATCTTTATGGACATGGTTCATTCGACCGTTTGTCCCATTACAAAGTCTTCCCTATCGAGGCCCTTTGACACGAGGTACATGACATCTGAGGGTGATCCCCCCAGTATTCAAGGTTGATTGCAAAGAAGCCTTGGATATTTTTTAATTGTCCTCATGTAGCACATAATTTTTTCCTCGTTAAAAACCTTTCCGGGAAAACCCATTTGGGATAAAAATCAATCTAAGGGAAAAAGAGTGCAACGCGTACTTTAAAACCTGAGGTCTCGATGCCTTTTGTCAAACTCCTACAATGAGCTAGTGCCGAATATATAAATGAAAGAAAAGAGAAATTCATACCTTAACAATAGTATCGCTTGAGAAATTATATGTTCCAGTTGTTTGGCAGTGGTTTGCCGTCCATCGTTCCGAGTTTATAAGATCCTTTCCCGACTATATCGAGGATTTGGTAGGGTCCTTCCCAATTAGGGCCGAGTTTCCCTTTATTAGGATCTCGAGTGTTGATGGTGACTTTTCTTAATACTAAGTCCCCGACTCTGAAGTGGCGAAGGTTGGTTCTCCTATTGTAGTACCTCTCAATTCGTTGCTTTTGTGCGGCTATTCAAACGAGTGCAGCTTCTCGTTTTTCATCTAACAATTCGAGGCTGGTATTTATAGCCTCGTGGTTCGATTCCTCTGTTGTATGTCAAAACCTGGAACTGGGCTCTCTGACCTCGACTGGAATCAAGGCTTCGGAGCCATATACAAAGGAAAATAGAGTTGCTCTTGTGCTGGACTTCGACGTTGTCCGATACGCCCAAAGAACCTCGGGTAAAATTTCCCTCTATTTCCCTTTAGCTTCGTTCAACCTTTTCTTTATGTTTTGGATGATAGTCTTGTTCGTTTATTCGGCATGTCCATTCCCACTAGGGTGATATGGTGTTGATAGTATCCTCTTTATTTTATGATCTTCGAGGATTTCGTTACCTTGCTGCCGATAAATTGTTTACCATTGTCACATACTATTTATGTGGGTATCCCAAATCGACATGCGATGTGATCCAAGATGAAATCTATAACTTCTTTCTCTTTGACTTTCTCGAAAGCCTGTGCTTCAACCCATTTAGAGAAATAGTCAGTCATATACAAAATGAACTTAGCTTTACCTTGGGCCGATAGCAGAGGTCAGACGATGTTCAACCCCATTTCATGAATGGCCACGGGGATATGACCGAGTGAAGTTATTCTCCGGGCTGGTGGATCATCGGTACAAACCTTTGACATTTATCGCATCTTCGAATAATCTCCTTAGAGTCTTTTTCCATGTTATCCCAGTAGTATCCTGCTATAATAACCTTGCGAATTAGTAACTCGGTGCCGGAATGGTTTCCACAAGTGCCTTCATGAACTTCTCGTACAACATTATTAGTATCTTCCGGTCCTAAACACACCGCCAATGGTGCATCGAATTTCCTTCTATATAATTTTCTGTCTTCGTCTAATGTAAACCGAGCAACTTTAGTTCGAAGGGCCTTCGATTCTTTAGGGTTCGATGGGAGCTTTCCATTTTTCAAGTACTCGATGTATTTATCCCTCTAGTCTCAAGTTAAGCTTGTAGAATTTATTTCAGCATGCCCTTCCTTGATCATGGACCTCGAGAGTTGAAAGACAGTCCCCGAGCTGATCTCATCCTCTTCGACCGATGATCCCAAAGTTACCTGTAATTTATCCAAATATCATTGCATTCTATCCTCTCGAACTTCGAATGTTTTGTTCACCTAGTTCACCACCAGTAAAGAGTCGCACTTAGCTTCGATAACTTTATCTCCCAAGCTTTTGGCTAGCTCGAGACCTGCAATCTTGGCCTCGTACTCGGCCTCATTGTTAGTAAATCTAGAGGTTTTAATTGATTGTCTAATAGTTCTACCCGTGGGCGAATTCAAAATTATGCCTAGACCGGACCCCTTTACATTCGAGGCACCATCTGTGAAAAGGGTCCATACCCCGATGATATACCTGATTTTAACAGAAGTTCCTTTTCAACTTCAGACACGAGGGTTGGTGTGAATTCAGCCATGAAGTCTGCTAAAATTTGAGACTTGATGGTCGTTCGGGGTTGATATTAAATATCATACTCGCTAAGTTCGACATTTAGCTAATCGTCCCGATAGTTCGGGCTTGTGGAAAGCATTACAGAGTGGGTAAGTGGTTAATACACATATGGGGTGACATTGAAAATATGGTTTTAGTTTTCTTGAAGCGCTTACAAGTGCAAGTGCCAATTTTTCTAAGTGTGGATACCTAGTTTATGCATCCCCTAAGGTTCGACTTACATAATAAACAGGAAACTACTTACCTTGCTCTTCTCGAACTAGGACACCACTTACCGCGATCTCGGATACTGCCAAGTATAAGTAAAGTTTCTCATCTGCCTTCGGAGTGAGAAGTAGATGTGGGCTCTATAAGTATCACTTCAATTCTTCCAATGCCAGTTGGCATTCTAGAGTCCAGGCGAAATTATTTTTCTTTTTGAGCAGGGAGAAAAACATGTGGCTTCGATCCGATGACCTCAAGATGAATCGTCCCAAGTCAGCTATCCGTCCGGTCATCCTTTGTATGACTTTTACACTATCTATGACGGTGATGTCCTTGATGGCCTTGATTTTGCCGGGATTGATTTCGATCCCTCGATTTGATACCATGAAGCCAGGGAATTTGCCTGAACCGACCTGAAAGCACATTTCTCGGGGTTGAGCTTTATGTTGTACTTCCTTACGATTTCGAATGTATCCTACAAATGAGCCAAATGGTCCTCTACGCGCAAGGACTTAACTAGCATGTAACGACCCGGTCGGTCATTTTGGGAGTTAGCGCTCTGATACCCTAATGGCTGATTTCCCCACTTTTATATCTGCTTATGGGACTTGTCGTAATGATTAGTCGTGAATTTTGGAGAGTTTTTGGACACATAGTCCCTAATTATGACTTTAAGCCTTAGAAATCGGACCGTAGTCGGAACTGTGTGAAGATGGATCCAGAATGGAATTTCGTCAACTACGTTAGCTCCGTTGGGTGGAATTTTGATATCGGGCTCGGAATGGGATTCTGAAAGTGGCTGCAGGTCCGTAGTGTCATTTGTGACCTGTGTGTCAAATTTAAGGTCATTCAGACTAGTTTTGACGTGTTTCGGCATCGGTTGTGAATTTTGAAAATTTCATAACTTCTTAGGCTTGAATCCATGCAAAATTGGCACTTTTGATGTTATGTGATGTGTTTTGAAGGCTCTAATTAGTTTGGATAAGGTATTAGGACAGGTTGGTAAGTTTGGTTGAGGTCCCGGGGACCTCGGGGATGTTTCAGATGCTCAACGGGTTGATTTTAGACTTACAAAACCAGCTGAAGCATTGATGGTTCTGGTGTTTCGCACCTGCGGATGGGGAGCCGCAGGTGCGGAATTGACCTGGGTCAGTCAGACTCGCAGGTGCGGCAAAACTTCCGCAGATGTGGCCCAGTGACTGCAGGTGCGGCCCCAGCGCTTTTAGTGAGATTTCGCACCTGCGATGTATTTTCCGCAGGTGCGGTCCAAGGAGGCACAGCTGCAGGATTGCTGGCCAGTTTATACCAAATTCGAGGGTTTGAAATTCATAATTCTAAAAACGACTGGGAGCTCGGGATTAGGCGATTGTGAGTGGGTTTTGAAGAGAAGACTCATATGTAACGATTCCTAACCTTATTTCACTAGTATATAATTAATCTATAGCAATTTCTTCCATATAATCAATGAATTTGGGTGAAAAATCATGAAAATGGGAGGAAGGTTCCCCAAATAAAAATATGAGAATTTAATGAGATTTTGGCGTCGGTTTTTGATGATTCTTGTTCGAGTGAGTTCGTGAGTGAATGGGTGTTCTAAATTTATAACTTTCACTCGTTTCCGAGATGTGGGCCCGGGGGACTTTTTGGGCAATTTTCCTAATTTCGCGTATTAGCTTTAAACTAATTGGCTAGATCGATTTCTTACAATGATATTTACATTATGCAATTGAATTGAATAGATTTGGGCCATTCAGAGTCGGGTACTCATGGCGAGAGCGTGGTTTTGAGTTGAGTAGCGCAGTCGAGGTAAGTGGCTTGCCTAACTCTGTGTTGGGGACTTCCCCTTAGGTGGTTTTGATACTATTTGTTGTATGGGCGCCGTGTACGTGAGGTGACGAGTACGTGCACGGGCCATTGTTGCAAAAATTCCATTTTTCCTTCCATGCCATAAACCATTTCACTCTTACTTCACTATTTAATGTGCTAATTGTGTAGTTTAGATTAGGAAGGAGCATGCCTATCTGTTTTACCTGAATTTCCTATTTGATACTATGTGCACCATGTTTAGTTAGTCCTATCCTTTGCCTTGCATGTGACTTTTCTCCTGAACTGTTTAAATAAACCTTATTCGGCATGCATTCGCATTTCATATTTAAATTGGGACTACAAACGTATTCCGAGAGCTTCCCCCCTGTATTGCATATTAAATTGGGACTACGGACGTATTTCGGGAGCTTTCCCCTTGTTCTGCATATTTAAATTGGGACTACAGACGTATTTTAGGAGCTTTTCCCCTGTACTGCATATTTAAATTGGGACTACAGACGTATTCCAGGAGCTTTCCCCCTGTACTTCATAATCGTTGGGAACTACGGGACGGTATCTCGGGAGATTACACTTTGTGATATATTATGTTGAGCCGAGGATTTTCTTTACTATAACCTTATATTGTTTTTCTTAAATTGTTTACTGTAGACATTACCTATCTTTTCTACTGTTTTAAACTGACTTATTTAGAAATTCAGTAGAGCCTTAACCTGACCTCGTCACCACTTGACCGGTGTTAGGGTTGGCACTTACTGGGTACCAAATGTGGTGTACTCATGCTCTTTCCTGCACATGTTTTTCGTGTGCAGATCCAGGTACAAGCTATCAGCCTCGTGGTTAGTCGTTGTTGCTAATTCTAGGAGACTGCAAGGTATTTCTGTCGTGTCCGCAGAATCCTCCGAGTCTCCTTCTACTCTATCTTGTAGAGACGTTCTTATGTACTTTTCCAGTTTTTGTTAGAGCTACAGTAGTGTTAGAAGCTTGTGACTGTCTGTGATATTCCGGGTTTTTGCCAGCACGTTACTTATGTTATTTCCCTTATCCCCTATATTTCTTGCGTTTTGTTTCGATTTTTCCCCGTTATAGTGGCTTACCTAGTCGTAGAGACTAGGTGCCATCACAACACCTTCAGAGGGTAAATCGATTTGTGACAAGTTTGTATCAGAGCGTCTAGATTCATAGGAGTCACAAGTAACAAGCCGGTTTATTAGGGTCTCGCAGATCGTTACAGATACGTCCGTATCTATCTTCGGGAGGCTATGTAACTGTTAAGAACAATCATATTTCTTTGATTTCCTTTTCGTGCGAGTTATTGATATAAAAAAATCTAAAATTCTATTATATTCTTTCCCACAGATGGTGAGGACCCGTACTGGGAGGACCGACGACCAGGCACCTGAGCCCCTTGCCAGAGCCGCCAGAGGCGGGGGTCGGGGTAGAGGACGACCACGCGATGCAACCCGAGCACCGGCGAGAGCAGCAACAAAGGAGCCTACAGCAGCTCCAGCTGGAGAGCCGACACAGGAGGTCCCTATTGCTGCTCCAGCCTTACAGGAGACTTTAGCTCAGTTCATGAGCATGCTCAGCACTCTAGCTCAGGCTGGACTACTTCCGATAGCTCCCGCTACATCTCAGGCCGGGGGAGGGGCACAGACTCCCGCAGCCCGCACTCCTGAGTAGAGGGGCCAGGTTGATCAGGCCCCCGAGTATATCCCTATGCCCCCAGCGGCTCCGGTACAACATGGGACTAGGGTAGCTACTTCTTAGGCAGAGCAGCTCAGACTTGAGAGGTACAAGAAGTACCACCCACCTATTTTTAGCGGACTAGCTTCAGATGATGCTCTGGGTTTCTTGAAGAGTGTAATTATATTCTCCTTACTATGGGCATTATGGAGACCAGTGGGCTTCTTTCACCGCTTTCCAGCTGAGGGGAGCGGCATATCAGTGGTGGCGGTCCTATGAGCTGAGTAGTCCGGACGAGGCAGCCTCACTCACTTGGACTCAATTTTCAGAGATGTTTTTGCGAGAGTATGTCCCTTAGAGCCTCAGGGATACTCGGCGTGCGGAGTTCGAGTAGTTGCGCCAGGGTACTATGACTGTGTCGGAGTATGCAGTCTGTTTCAGTGAGTTAGCTCGGCATGCATCAGCCTTGGTTGCCACAATCAGAGAGCGGGTTCGCCGCTTCATTAAGGGACTTCACCCTAGTATTCAGACCAGTATGGCCAGTGAGTTGGAGATGGATATCACTTATCAGCAGGCAGTGAGTATTGCCAGGAGAGTAGAGGGCATGTTCGCCCGGGACCTAGAGGAGAGAGAGGCCAAGAGGTCTCGAGAGACTGGCCACTTTTCAGGAGCTCGTGCACCAGCAGCACGTTACGGTAGGGGCTTTGTGGGTCTCCCTATTCATTCAGCCCTTCCAGCAGCCAGCAGTATTCCAACTCCTCCTAGACCTCAGGAGCTCTATTATGCACCGCCAGTATCCAGTGTGCCTCCGGTTCGAGGTGCTATTATCGACCAGCCCAGCATGCCAGCTCCTATTCAGTCTCAGCCGCAGCGTCCTCTAAGGGGTTTTTTTTAGTGTGGTGACACTCGTCACGTGATTAGAGATTTGCCCAGGGCCAGGAGGGGTGCAACTCCATAGTTTTATCAGCCTCCAGGCGCTTCGTCGGGCCCTCCGGCTATCCTTCCAGCCCCAGCTGCCACTCCACCTCCTCAGTCAGCTTAAGGTGGAGGTCGGGGAGGTAGAGGTCGCCCTAGAGGGGGGAGGCCATGCCAGATACTATGCCCTTCGGGCCCGTTCCGAGGCTGTTGCTTCAGACTCAGTCATCACAGGTATTGTCCCTGTCTGTCATAGGGATGCATCAGTATTATTTGATCCAGACTCTACGTATTCATATGTGTCCTCTTATTTTGCTCCATATTTGGGGATATCTCGGAATTCTTTGAGTTCCCCTGTTTATGTATCTACTCCTGTGGGAGACTCTCTAGTTGTGGACCACGTATATTGGTCGTGTTTGATTACTCTTAGTGGTTTTGAGACCATGGCTGATTTGTTATTAATCAGCATGGTAGATTTCGATGTTATCTTGGGCATGGACTGGTTGTCGCCCCATTATGCTATTCTTGATTGTCACGCTAAGACTGTGACGTTGGTTATGCCAGGCTTACCGATATTAGAGTGGAGAGATACCTTAGAGTATACTCCCCGCACAGTCATTTCTTTCCTTAAGGCTCAGTGGATGGTTGAAAAGGGGTGTGATGCGTATTTGACCTATGTGATAGATGTCAGTGTTGATACCCCTACAGTTGAGTCAGTCCCAGTAGTGAGGGACTTTCCTGATGTATTCCCAACTGATCTTTCGGGTATGCATCCCGACAGAGATATTGATTTCGGCATTGATGTGTTGTCGGGCACTCAGCCCATTTCTATTCCTCCTTACCAGATGGCTCCTCCTGAGTTGAAGGAGTTAAAGGAGAAGTTATAGGAGTTGCTTGATAAGGGTTTCATCAGGCCCAGTGTGTCACCCTGGGGCGCTCCAGTGCTATTTGTGAAGAAAAAGGATGGCTCTATGCGTATGTGTATTGATTATCGGCAGCTGAACAAGGTTACAGTGAAGAACAGGTATCATTTGCCTCGCATTGATGATTTATTCGGCCAGCTACAGGGTTCCAGGGTATTCTCCAAGATTGACTTGCGATATGGCTATCATCAGCTGAAGATTCGGGAGTCGGACATCCCGAAGACTGCCTTCAGGACCAGATATAGCCACTATGAGTTTCTTGTCATGTCATTTGGGATGACCAATGCCCCAGCAACTTTTATACATTTGATGCACAATGTGTTCCGACCTTATCTTGATTCCTTCGTCATTGTGTTTATTGATGACATTCTGGTGTATTCCCGATCACAGGAAGATCATGAGCAACACTTGAGGACTGTGCTTCAGACTTTGAGGGAGAAGAGATTGTATGCAAAATTCTCTATGTGTGATTTCTGGCTTGATTCGGTGGCATTCTTGGGCCACATAGTGCCTTGTGATGGGATCAAAGTAGATCCGAAGAAGGTGGGGGAGGTGCAGAGTTGGCCTAGACCGTCATCAGCTACGGAGATCCGTAGTTTCCTTAGTTTGACAGGGTACTACCGTTACTTTGTAGAGGGATTTTCATCTATTGCAGCACCTATGACCAGACTGACCCAGAAGGGTGCTCCGTTCAGGTGGACCGAGGAGTGTGAGGAGATCTTTCAGAAGCTCAAGACAACTTTGACTTCGGCCCCAGTATTAGTGTTGCCTATATGTTCGGAGTCCTACACTGTCTATTATGATGCCTCGAGGATTGGCCTTGGAGCAGTATTGATGTAGGACGGTAGGGTGATTGCCTACGCGTCCAGGAAGTTGAAGGTGCATTAGAAGAATTATCTGGTTCATGACCTCGAGTTAGCATCTATTGTTCACGCCCTGAAGATCTGGCGTTATTATTTTTACGGTGTTCCATATGAGATTTTTACGGATCACCAGAGTTTGCAGCACTTGTTCAGGCAGAAGGACCTCACTTTGCGCCAGTGGAGATGGTTGGAGTTACTAAAGGACTATGACATCACTATATTATACAACTCGGGGAAGGCCAATGTGGTGGCCAATGCCTTAAGTCGCCGGGCGGAGAGTTTGGGGAGTTTGGCATATCTTCCGGCAGTTGAGAGGCCCTTAGCTTGGATGTTCGGTCCTTAGCCAGTCAGTTCGTGAGATTGAATCTTTCAGAGCTTTTCCGGGTTTTATCTTGTGTGGTGGCTCGGTCTTCTCATTACGACCGCATTCGAGAGCGCCAGTATGATGATCCCCACCTTCTGGTTCCTCAGGACAGGGTTCGGTGAGGTGATGCCAGGGATATGACTATAGGAGATGACGGTGTGATGAGGATGCATGGTCGGATCTGTGTGCCCAATGTGGATGGGCTTCGGGAGTTGATTCTTGAGGAGGCACATAGCTCGCGATATTCCATTCATCTGGGTACCGCGAAGATGTACCAGGATCTGAAACAACACTATTGGTGGAGAAGGATGAAAAAGGATATAGTGGAGTTTGTGGCCAAGTGTCTCAACTGTCAGCAAGTCAAATATGAGCATCAGAGACCAGGAGGGTTACTTGAGCAGATTGAGCTTCCAGAGTGGAAGTGGGAGCGGATCACCATGGACTTTGTGGTTGGACTTCCTCGGACTTTGAAAAAGTTCGATGTTATTTGGGTGATTGTGGATCGGCTGACCAAGTCAGCCAATTTCTTTCCAGTGTTGACTACATACTCCTCCAAGAGGTTGTCGAAGATTTTTATCAGGGAGATTGTTCGCCTCCACGATATTCCAGTATCTATCATTTAAGACAGAGGTACACAGTTTACTTCACAATTCTGGAGAGCCGTTCAGCAGGAGCTAGTCACCAGGGTAGAGTTGAGTACAACCTTTCACCCTCAGACAGACAGGCAGTCTGAGCGCACGATTCAGATTCTCGAGGACATGCTCTGTGCATGTGTGATGAATTTTGGAGGGTCATGGGACCGATGTTTGCCACTTGCAGAGTTTGCTTATAATAACAACTACCAGTCCAACATTCAGATAGCGTCGTATGAGGCTTTGTATGGTATACGGTACCGGTCCCCAGTGGGAGGGTTTGAGTCGGGCGAGGCCCGATTGTTGGGTACAGATTTAGTCCAGGATGCCCTGGACAAGGTGAAGGTGATTCAGGAGAGACTTAGCACAGCTCAGTCTAGGCAGAAGAGTTATGCAGACCAGAAGGTTCGTGATTTGACATTTATGGCTGGTGATCGGGTTTTGCTTCGGGTATCGCCTATGAAGGGGGTCATGAGGTTCGATAAGAAGGGTATGGTGAGTCCAAGATTCATTGGTCCTTTTGAGGTATTGCGGCGTGTTGGGGAGGTTGCTTATGAGCTAGCCTTGCCTCCCAACCTAGCAGGATTTCATCCGATATTCCACATCTCTATGCTCCGGAAGTATCACGGTGACCCGACTCATGTTTTGGATTTCAGTTCAGTCCAGTTAGACAAGGATTTATCATATGTTAAGGAGCCAGTCGCTATATTGGATAGACAGGTCAGAAAGCTCAGGTTGAAGAATATTTCATCAGTCAAGGTTTAGTGGAGGGGTCAGCCGATCGAGGAGGCGACTTGGGAAACCGAGCAGGATATGCGAAGTCAGTACCCTCATCTTTTCACAGCTTCAGGTATGTCTCTATACTCGTTCGAGGACGAACGATTTTCTTAAGAGGGGGAGAATGTAATGACCCGGTCGGTCATTTTAGGAGTTAGAGCCCCGATCCCCTAATGACTTCTTTCCCCACTTTTATATCTGCTTATGGGACTTGTCGGAATGATTAGTCATGAATTTCGGAGAGTTTTTGGACACATAGTCCCTAATTATGAGTTTAAGCCTTAAAAATCGGATCGTAGTTGGAACTGTGTGAAGACGGATCTGGAATGGAATTTCGTCAACTCCATTATCTCTGTTGGGTGATTTCAGGGTTAGGAGCGTTTTCAGAATGTGTTTTCGAGTTCTGTAGTAGATTTAGGCTTGAAATGGCGAAAGTTAGAATTTCGGCGATTTCGGCCGATAGGTGGAATTTTGATATCGGGCTGGGAATGGGATTCCGAAAGTAGTTGTAGGTCCGTAGTGTCATTTTTGACATGTGTGTCAAATTTCAGGTCATTCGGACTAGTTTTGACATGTTTCGCCATCGGTTGTGGATTTTGAAAATTTCATAAGTTCTTAGGCCTGAATCCATGCATAATTGGCGATTTTGATGTTATGTGATGTGTTTTGAAGGCTCAACTAAGTTTGGATAAGGTATTAGGACTGGTTGGTAAGTTTGATTAAGGTCCCGGGGACCTCGGGGATGTTTCGGATGCTCAATGGTTCGGAATTAGAAAACTAGCTGAAGCATTGCTGGTTCTAGTGTTTTGCACCTGCGGATGGGGAGCCGCAGGTGCGTACACGCAAGTGCGGACAGGGACCTCACAAATGCGGAATTGACCTGGGTCAGTCAGACTCGCAGGTGCGGCAAGACTTCTGCAGATGCGGCACAGTGATCGCAGGTGCGACCCCAACTCTTTTAGTGAGATTTTGCACCTGCGATGTGTTTTCTGCAGGTGCGGTCCAAGGGGCCGCAGGTGCGGGATCGCTGGGGAGTTTATACCAAATTCGAGGGTTTGAAATTCATAATTCTAAAAACGATTGGGAGCTCGGGATCAGGCGATTGTGAGTGGGTTTTGAAGAGAAGACTCATACGTAACGATTCCTAACCTTATTTCACTTGTATATAATTAATATATATCAATTTCTTCCATATAATCAATGAATTTGGGTGAAAAATCATGAAAATGGGAGGAAGGTTCCCCAAATAGAAATCCGAGAATTTAATGATATGTTGGCGTCGGTTTTTGATGATTCTTGTTCGAGTGAGTTCGTGAGTGAATGGGTGTTCTAAATTTGTAGCTTTCACTCGTTTCCGAGATGTAGGCCCGGGGGACTTTTTGGGTAATTTTCCTAATTTCGTATATTAGCCTTGACCTAATTGGCTAGATCGATTTCTTACAATGATATTGACATTATGCAATTGAATTGAATAGATTTGGGCCATTCGGAGTCGGGTACTCGTGGCAAGAGCGTGGTTTTGAGTTGAGTAGCGCAGTCGAGGTAAGTGGCTTGCCTAACTCTGTGTTGGGGACTTCCCCTTAGGTTGTTTTGATACTATTTGTTGTATGGGCGCCGTGTACGTGAGGTGACGAGTACGTGCACGGGCCATTGTTGCAAAAATTCAATTTTTCCTTCTATGCCATAAACCATTTCACTCTTATTTCACTATGTAATGTGCTAATTGTGTAGTTTAGATTAGGAAGGATCATGCCTATCTGTTTTACCTGAATTTCCTATTTGATACTATGTGCACCATGTTTAGTTAATCCTATCCTTTGTCTTGCATGTGACTTTTCTCCTGAACTATTCAAATAAACCTTATCCGGCATGCATTCGCATTTCATATTTAAATTGGGAATACAAACGTATTCCGAGAGCTTCCCCCCTGTACTACATATTAAATTGGGACTACGGACGTATTCCGGGAGCTTTCCCCCTGTACTGCATATTTAAATTGGGACTACGGACGTATTCCGGGAGCTTTCCCCCTGTACTGCATATTTAAATTGGGACTACGGACGTATTTTAGGAGCTTTCCCCCTATACTACATAATCATTTTGAACTACGGGACGGTATCCCGGGAGATTCCACTTTGTGATATATTATGTTGAGCCGAGGATTTTCTTTACTGTAACCTTATATTGTTTTTCTTAAACTGTTTACTGTAGACATTACATATCTTTTGTACTATTTTAAACTGACTTATTTAGAAATCCAGTAGAGCCTTAACCTGACCTCGTCACTACTTGACCGGGGTTAGGCTTGGCACTTACTGGGTACCGAATGTGGTGTACTCATGCCCTTTCCTGCACATGTTTTTCGTGTGCGGATCCGGGTACGAGCTATCAGGCTCGTGGTTAGTCGTTGTTGCTGATTCTAGGAGACTGCAAGGTAATTCTGTCGCGTCCGCAGAATCCTCCGAGTCTCCTTCTACTCTATCTTATAGAGACATTCTTATGTACTTCTCCAGTTTTTGTTAGAGCTACAGTAGTGTTAGAAGCTTGTGACTGTCTGTGATATTCCGGGTTTTGGGAAGTTATGTTTTGTATGAGCCGAGCGGCCAGTATGTTACTTATGTCATTGCCCTTATCCCCTATATTTCTTGCGTTTTATTTTGATTTTTCCCCGTTATAGTAGGTTTACCTAGTCGTAGAGACTAGGTGTCGACACGACACCTTCGGAGGGTAAATCGGGTCGTGACATAGCATGCCGTCAATATAAACTTCCATTAACTTACCTATTTGCTCTTCGAACATTTTGTTAACTAGGAATTGATATGTACCTCCTGCTGTTTTTAGCCCGAGGGGAATTACATTATAGCAATAAGTTCCACACTTGGTGATAAAAGAAGTCTTTTCTTGGTCTTCTAGGTACATTTGATTTGATTGTACCCGGAATAGGCGTCGATAAAATTAAGGATCTCGTGGGCGGCCGTGGCATCGATCATGCGATCGATGTTAGACAATGGAAAAGAATCTTTCGGACATGATTTGTTCAAGTCCTTATAGTCTACACACATTCTAAGCTTATTCCCTTTTTTAGGGACTACAACTACATTAGCTAACCACTCGAGGTATTTCACCTCCCGAATGGACCCTATTTTGAGAAGTTTAGTTACCTCTTCCTTTATGAAGGCATTCTTTACCTCGAACTGGGGCCTTCTCTTTTGCTTCACCGGTCCGAACTTGGGGTCCAGGCTCAGTCGATGTGTTGTTATATCCGGTGGGATCCTTGTCATGTCTAAATGGGACCATGCAAAGCAGTCGATGTTATCAATAAGAAATTGAATAAATTTTTTCCTGAGTTCGGGAGTTAATCTCGTTCCCAGGTATACCTTTCGTTCAGGCAGGTACTCGATCAGTATAACCTGCTCCAGCTCTTCGACCGTTGATTTGGTGGCGTCCGAATCTTCGGGAACTACAAAGGTCTGAGGGGTTAGAAAATCCTCCTCTTCTTCTTCATCTATTACCTGTTTCTCCGATTCGGTCGAGGCTGGGGCGGTGATTGCTATTTGGCTGCCTGTTTACCTTTGGTGCTCGAATTTCCTAAGGTCGATAATGTCGAGATCGGTGTTACCTCATCGACCACATACATTTCCTTTGCATCATGTTGTTCTCCGTATACCGTTTTTACACCGTCCGTCGTCGGGAACTTCATTATTTGGTGGAGGGTCGATGGCACTTCCCTCATGTTGTGGATCCAAGGCCTTCCGGGTAGTGCATTATATCTCATGTCGCCTTCGATGACATGGAACTTAGTATCTTCATGGTTCCGGCCACGTTCACTGGTAGGATAATCTCCCCCTTAGTTGTTTCACTGGCCATATTGAAGTCGTTTAGGACTCGAGATGCAGGTACAATTTGGTCCTACAGGCCGAGCTACTCCACGACCCTCGATCTGATGATGTTTGTCGAGCTACCTGGATCCACTAAAACACGCTTAACTTGAATTCTATTTAGAAAGATAGAAATTACCAGAGCGTCGTTGTATGGTTGAGAAATGCCTTCTGCTTCTTCGTCATTGAATGATAAAGTGCCTTCGGGCACATAGTATCGAGTCCGTTTCTCTCTAGTGATTGACACCTTAGTGCGTTTGAACATGGGTCCTTGTGGAACTTTGACCCCTCCGATGATCATATGAATGACATTTTGGGGTTCTTCTTGTTCATTCTTCATGTTGTTGTCCCTTTCCCTGAAGTGATTCTTAGCTCTATCACTGAGGAACTCTCGAAGGCGACCCTCGTTGAATAGACGGGCTACCTTCTCCCTCAACTGCCTGCAATCTTCGGTCCTATGACCGTGTGTGCCGTTATACTTACACATTAAATTTGGTTTCCTTTGAGAAGGATCGGTCTGTATAGCTCTAGGCCACCTAGTGTCTTTGATCCTTCCGATAGCCAATACAATGCCTGATGCATCGACACTAAAATTGTACTCTGATAGCTGAGGTTCCTCTGTGGGATCCGCATACTTGTCAAATCCAGTTTTACTCATAAGTCCCCGAGAACTCTGTCCTCGATCGATTCTTCGATCATTCCGGGTGGAGTTGCGTCCCGGACCGTTGTTCCTTCGATCTGCAATATATGGCTGGTAACTATCTTTATTCGACCTTGGCTCTCTATCGACATCCCTCTAATTTTTACCTGTCAACCGATTTGGATGTACTAAACTGGAAGGAAATCCTAATTGGCCATCTTCGACCCTGATCTTTGATTGATATCGATTGTGAACATCTACCCAAGTTACAGCTGGGTACTCGATCAAATTTTGTTTCAACTGTCGCGATGCTATCGAACTCTGTTCATTCAGCCCTTGGGTGAAAGCTTGAACGGCCCAATCATTTGTGACTGGTGGAAACTCCATGAGTTCCATTTGGAACCGAGACACGAACTCCCTTCGCATCTCATTATCCATCTGTCTCACCTTGAAGAGGCCCGATTTCCTTATTGCAACCTTTATTGCCCCGACGTGTGCTTTTATGAAAGAATCCGCCGAAATGGCGAATGAATCGATGGAATTTGGTGGCAGGTTGTGATACCAAATTATTGTTCCCTTCGACAGGGTCTATCCGAACTTTTTCAACAACATATACTCGATCTCATTTTCCTCCAAACCATTACCCTTAATGGCACATGTGTAAGAGGTGACATGCTCATTGGGGTCAGTGGGCCTGTTATATTTGGGTATGTTAGGCATATGGAACTTATTTGGAATGGGCTTCAGATCCGCACTCGGAGAGAACAATTTTTACACAAACTTCTTCCAATCCATTCCTTTCAAGATCGGTGGTGCCCCCAGTATCCGGTCAACTCGGGAGTTGTAAGTCTCCACCCTTTTATCATTGGCTTCGATTTTTTTCTCTCCTGATTCAATTCTCTTGGTGAGCTCCTCAAGCATCTTCATTACAACAGGATCGGTCGCCGATTTATTATCACCCGATCTTTCCGGTACTGGATCGGTACAACGAGTAGTCTCATGTTCGACCCTATTTGGAGCTCTATTCTAATTTTTTAACTGAGCAATGGCGGTTTGTTGAGCCTGAAGCATTTCGAATATTACTTGGAGACTGACTCCTTCGTCTCTCTGCCCTGTGTACCTCGGCCATCAGTTCGGCCTTCTCTGTGTAAACTTCCCTCGGGATCTGCGCCTAAGTCCGCATCGAGAGCAACGTGCGAACTGACGTCGACCAGGTTGACGGGCGGTGCTCCGCCGAGATCAGCATGTGGCACCTCGATTCCTGGAGCAATAACATTCTCTTTTTCCCCATGAAGTCCGAGGCCATTGTCACCGTGTGTGGATGCGTTTTGTGAGTTTGACATTTTAAACCTGAAAGCAAAAATCCTTGACAAGAACAAGTGTAAAATAGTGTGTTTTACCAGTATCAGCACTGAACAATCACTATTATCCTTAGACCCACGATGGGCTCCAAACAACTTACCCTAAAATTCGAGTAACAATTAAAATTGTATTGTGGTTTTAAGGATATGTGATCTGATTCAACGCCAATTGATAAAAGATGAATTAAATAAATAAATTTAACGACAAAATAAATCAAATCGGTGTTTTAGCAATGTGTCGACCTCAGTTCGGGATAGTCTCGAGATCAAGTAGTAAGAACAGTAAAGAACAGTAATGAATAATAAGTAAATAGAGAGCATCATGTATATTATTTTATCAATGAATGTATATATCCCCTACAAATGCAATGGATTCCTCTTTGTATAGTATCGGAATCCTAAATAAGGTACAACTCTAATAACGGAAATAAATCTCATGATTGATGTCAATAACCGCTTGGTTCAATTTCTACCGAGATTTCCGCCGAGATCTTTGGTCGGCTACTGCTATCTCACCATTCCGTTACTCGACATTGGTCATGCTCGGTCTCGATCCTCAGCGAGTGCTTCGATCTTCATGCTTCATACTCTGTCATCGAACTCGAGCCAGATCGATCATGAGCTTATCCTCGAGGCAACTCCTCGAGCCTACGAATTTGGTCGCACCCAATTTCGACCGTATACAATTATCTTCAAGAGACCAAGTTGATTTTATCTAAGACATCTACTAGCATTAAACTCTTTAGACAAGTTTTAGATTTATTACTCTTTTAACTGTGATTCCACTACATGAAAGAAGTTAAATAATTCGTTCCGAAAGGTTTAAGCATTATATAGTGTTAACCTCAAGTTTCACGTATCAATTTTGATGATAAAAAATTATATATAATTATTGATCAAAGCACATTTACTTGTGGTAATCTTATTTTTGCTCAAGTTTATTCAACAAAGAAGATGCTGGTAAAAATCCAAACAAATATAAGAAAGAAAATATCATGTGAAGAATTTATCAAAGAAGATTATTTTAAGAGATTTAATCTCCAAGCGTCGTAGAGATAATTATATTTGAACATCAATTTTCAAATATTGAATAACTTACTATAATATCAGAAGAAGAATTTACGGAAATTATAGAAGGAATAAAGGAAAGTTGCTAAAATCATAGAGATGATCTATTATTTTGTGGAAGGAATATACTACATGCAAGAGATACTACAAGGCCAAGGAAGAATATATTTCTTATGAAAAGAAAAATATATTATGGGTATAGTATATTCTATATTATGGAAAAGATTATTTTTCAAGATCAAGAAAGGAGTCAAAGATATATTGAGATCTATCAAATAGGAAATATTTTATTAGAAGAAGAGAGCATGGTTTATTTTAAGGAGCAAATCTTTTACGCTGGTCAAGGAATCACTTAAGGAAAGAGATTATACATCAAGCTCATTGGAATACTCATACTACAGTCAAGTTATGGACGTTCCAAGATCCAAGGAAGGGAGCTCGAGATTTACTTATTATGGAAGAATTTTCTAATAGAATGCATTGAAAAGGAATTGAACTCTCCAAGAAAGAAGGTCAAACATCAGAATGAAAGAAGTCGGTTCCCATCAAAAGGAAGTCTATTAAGAAAGGAAATATGTCTTCTACGGAAGGAACACTATATAAAAGAATATTGGCGCGTGCATATGTCAAGCCACAGAGATATGATCAGTACCTGTTTAAAAATAAACTATGTAACAATGGAAAATCCAATTTCAAATTGTTCACAAGGAAATAAATAACATCAACGTGTACTCCACAAAATCAGTTAAGCAATATTTTGTGAGAAATTACAAGGAAGTAGTGGGTGTTATGGACTCACACTTAGAAGGCAAGAAGAAGTACAAGTGTCCACGTTTAAAGGACATTTTCAAATATTGTCATGGAAATATATAGAAGCAAATAAAATTAGAAAAGGACATGATCAAGACAAAATATGGAGTACCAGTTGACAAAGACTACTATCAGCAACCAAGGAAGGATTCAATCAAGAAAGGAAACTAAATATTCAAGAAGACCCATTCACAATGGTCGAGAGAATCATTTCTTAATATCCTCGGGTTATGCAATAGCCAGAAGATGTTGAAAGGCTATAAAAAGGAGCTCTACAAATGAAGAAAGTTCTCAACCTTCTATACAATTGTCTATCCAACTACAAGTCCTTTATTCTACTCTTAACAAGCATTGCAATTCACTTCTAGTAGATTTACTGTGTACACAAAAGAGAGAAGAGAGACAAAAAAATATTGGAGAGGCAGTGTATCCTGAGAGGTTGTGTTATCGTTCATTTCTTTGGTGAACGAGTAAAAACCAAAGGGTCGTTGTTGGTAAGCGAGTGAAAACCAACCCTTATTCATTATTGGTGAGCAAGTGAAAACCAACTTTGTAAACGTTGGTGGTAAATGTTGAAAATCACACAAGCTATACTCAACTCATATTACAAAGAGATCAAGAGATTATCTTTCTAGCTTAAGGAGATTGGAGTAGGATACCACATTGGTTTCGAACCAGTATAAAATTTGTGGTGTCATTTACCTTACTGCTTTCATAATTTTATTATAAGCAATTATTGTTTGTTGATATTAGTATTTGATTGAATCGAGGTACTAACATTATTGTGCATACTATCTTCGTATTAGTCGATTAGGTTTGAGGAGTAGTCGACTAGAAACTTAAAAAAGGCTACAATTCACCCTCCCCTCTCTTGTACTCTCAATTGGTATCAAAGCAGGTCTCACGTCTTTATTTTTGCTTAACAACAAGTGAGAAAAGATCCATGATAGGTCATCAAATTACTGGAACCGTACTTCAAGAGGGTTACTTAACAAGAAGGACATCGTTCTTCAATAGTCAATATTATAGTCATTGGAAGGAAAGAATGAAGGTTATGTTCAATCAACGGATTATCGAGCCTGGATAGTTATTCAGAATGGACCAAGGCCTATTCCGAACAACAATGATGGAAAGAAGCTTGTAAAAGGGGCATCCATATTTGACTACACAAAAGAACAGTTGGATATTATGTAAACAAACGCTAGAGCAATCAACATGCTCCATTGTGCGATTAGTGAAGAATGATATAAGAAAATATCCACATGTGAGACTGCTAAAGCTATATGAGACAGATTGGAAAATATCCATGGGGATGCCAAGAAACTTAAGAAAATTGAATCCAAGTCAAATTTTGAAGAATCTGAAAATGGTGAAGATCGGAAAGACTTGGCTGTAATACCGAGGACGAGAAAAAAGCAGAATAGAAAATACCAATCCATCCAAAATCATCAAAATAACCATAAGAATGAGGTTCAACAACTAGAGAACGTATGTTGCTATAGATGTGGTAAACTTGGACATATGAAATTAAAATGTCCTAACTTCAAAAAGATAAATCATAGAATCTCAACTTGAGCGACGATGATGATCAAGAAGAAATGACAAACATATCTCTCAAGGAAAGAAGAGAAACTGACGAGGTGTGCCTAATGCTATTATGGATTGTGATCTCAAAAGCAACGAGGATGAATCTGAAGAAGAAAACAATCACGAAAGAATGCAGAACCTATATTTCATGTTAATGGGAGAAACTGACAAGGTATGTCCTACTCCTATTACGTATTGCGATAAATGTGATGAATTAAAGAAAAATATTGAATTGCTTATCAACGACCTTGAGAAAGTTCTCAATGAATATAATAAGTTGAGGAAAGAGAATAAGAATTGGGAGATCCAACTTGAAGAATATAACAAGTTGAGAAATGAAAATAAAGACTGGGATATTCATCTTGAAGAATAGCTGGTGGAGAACAACTTACTTCAAGAAGAAAATTTTGAGCTTCGCAAACAAATAAACAGCTTGCACAAATACCTCAACCACTATTTTGATCGATAATAGTCCTCTCCTTGGCTTAACAACTATAAGTCGACTGAAAAAGGATCTACTGGTAAACATACTACTTTAAACAGGTTGACAGAAGGAAGTTCCAAGTCAACTAATAAGGCAGTTGCAGGTAAACACTCTCCTCCTCTTATTACATGCCATTATTGTGGTAATTTTGGACATAACATATTTGCATGAAATTATGCAAAAAATTATGCTAGATCAAAATATGTTTGGAGAGTTAAACAGATATATGTATCCTCAATTACACTAGCTACTAACCCTAAAGGGCCCAAAAAAATTTAGGTACCAAAAATAAATTAGTTTGTTTTGCAGGAATTCTGAGTCCAGCCACAAAAAGGGATAAATAATATTTACATAACGGCTGGTCCATGCACATGATTAAAGATGCTTCAAAGTTTACAGATCTACAAAGGATGAAGGAACTATTACACGTGCTGGTAAAACTTGAGTGACTGGCATCAGTAAAGTTTATCCAAATTTTTTTTGATGCATTATAAGGTAATATGTATCTAGTTACTTTTTTTTAAAGTGAAATATGATATATATATATATATATATATATATATATATATATATGTGTGTGTGTGTGTGTCAAGTATATATTTTCTGAATCGACTAACTGTATTATACTACAATTCTGTTTGGCATTATTTTTATCCTTGACTTAGAGATTTTAAATAGCATGAATGCATATCTTGCATGAACCATGTCATTTGTATTAATACTAGGATAAGTAATCATACATGTATTTTCTATGTTGTCAGTACTTCTAATATTCATTCTATTGTTGAGATTATCAATACTTCTTTCAAACTCAAGAAGGTTGTTTAAGCTTGAGGCCACTATAACTTGTGCACATATGGAGATACTTGACCGTTCCTAAGACTCAAAAGCTTGGAAGGTACATGTATATGGTTCTATTGATGTTTATCCATACTTTTGCTTAGGTTATATTTCTTATTAAGAAAATGATGCATTTGAAATGATCATGTATGTGAGTTATAGTATTTGTTCGATAATTTTTTTTGCGAAAAATATGATTTCTCACATATTTATTTTGGTGCATGACTTGAATGCAGAGTTAAAAAGAAAGCATCACTATTGCATAAATTTTTTTAATTGTCATCATTGGCTTTTATTTATCTTGATTTAAATTTTGTTTGAGCGATGGTAAGAGAGAAAAATAAATTGTTGGTTATCTTATTCTCTTTGGTTGTAACTGTCTTGGTAAGTCTTTGGCATATTCTTTATTCATTACTACTTACGGTTTTATGAATTTTATAATATTAGTTGTAGAGAAATCCAAACATGTGTGCTTTCTTTACACTAATACTTATCTAAGAAAATTGTGAATAAGGATGGAGAACTTGCAGTTGATAGCTAGCAATAAACTGATAATGACACATCCATGCTAGTTGAACTAAACATACATAAAGAAGCAATTAAGCGATTAATGATGGATTCTAGCAGTGCAAGATTTGTTGAACGATCAAAAGTATGAAAATCTAGTACCAAGCAAAGGAGCTGCAAACATGGATATATAACAAGAAGTCTGGTAAGCTTGGTAAGGTTGTGGAAATTATGTGTAAACTTGTAGCCCAAGGCTTCACAACAAGAAGGTTTGTTTCTTCCTAGAGAGTTTAGTTAGAATATCATTTTTCATGTGCATATTACAAAGTTTGTAAACTATTTTTGTATGGATATTGTAATATTTTTTAAATGGTTTGAAAATTGCATAACATTATTCTCTAGCCTCTCTCTGGAATTGAAGGATTTTTTAACTACATTCTTGTGACCAAGACTAGTTATTTGAAATAAACTGATGTTTATCATCTGACGATTATTATTTCTAAAGATGCATTTAGAAGAGAATCTTTTTTTTGGTAATACTAACCAAAATCATGTCAAGCATTTTTAAGCCTTTGAAAGATGATCGGCTTGAAAATAAGTTGTAACAACCCGGCCGGTCGTTTCGAGAGTTATAGCCTCATTTCTCCGATTTCTACTTCTTTTTGTATTATTCAGCTATATTGTGTTATACCAGGTTAGTTGGTTCGGGTCCGGAGTGGTTTCAGAGTGAATTGAGACACTTAGTCTCTTATTTAGAAGCTTAAGTTGGAAAAATCAACCGGATGTTGACTTATGTGTAAACGATCTCGGATTTGGATTTTTATGGTTCCATTAACTCCGTTAGGTGATTTTGGACTTAGGAACGTGTCCGGAATGTGATTTGGAGGTCCGTAGAGGAATTAGGCTTGAATTTGTGAAAGTTAGAAATTTGACGATTTTGGTCGGTAGTGAAAATTTTGATATAGGGGTCGGAATGGATTTCTGAAAGTTGGAGTAGGTTTGTGGTGTCATTTGTGACATGTGTGTAATATTTGAGGTCATTCGGACGTGGTTTGGTAGGTTTCGGCGTCGTTGGCGGAATTAGGAAGTTTAAAAGTTCTTAGGCTTGAATCCGAAGGTAATTTGATGTTTTGATGTTGTTTTGAGTGATTCGAAGGTTCGACTAAGTTTGTATGGGATCATGTGACTTTTTGGAATGTGTGATTGAGGTCCCGAGGGCCTCGGGTGTGTTTCGGGTGGTTAATGGATCGAATATGAAGTTTGGATAATTTCTGAAGTTGGCTTGTTGCTGGTGTAATCGTACCTGCGAGGGTATTACCGCATGTGTGACGCCGCAGGTGCAGTGGGGTTGACGCATGTGCGAAAGTATGTTGGACTAGGGAAACCGCAGGTGCGAGTGGGTGTGCGCATCTGCGAGCCCGCAGAAGCGGGTAGTTGCCCGTAGAAGCAGAAGAGGGGAGTTCTGGCAGTGGCCGACGGTGCGAGGTCTTTTCCGCACCTGCGAGGTCGCAAAAGCGGATAGGGAGCGTAGGTGCGGAGTTGGGGGATTTAAGTGATTTTCCGTAGGTGCGAAGTTTTGTGCAAATGCGGCACTGAAAGTGCACATTTTGAGCCGCAAATGCAAAAAGCCTGGGCAGAAATTATAAATAGAAGACTTCGCGAATGTCTGCTCATTTCCACCACTTTCAAGTCGGACCTTGGAGATTTTGGGGTGATTTTGAAGAGGATTCAATGGTTTTTCAGTGAGGCAATTTGCTTGAGCTCTAATACTCCTATCTATGGTGTTTTCCTGTTGTTTTCAAATCTAATTAGTGAGATTTAGGAGTGAAAATAGGGGGTTAATGCTTGGGGTTTTGGAAAGAGTAATTTGGGGATTTGAGGGACCAAATGAGGTCGGATTTTGATAAATTTCATATGAGTAGACTCGTGAGTGAATGGAATTTCAAGTTTTGTGACTTTTGTCGAATTTCGAGACGTGGGCCCAGGGACTGGGTTTCAACCAATTTCGCGTTTTGAGTCTAATTTGGTAGTTTTTCTTGTGGAATTTATTCCTTTAGCATATATTGATGATATTGTACTGGTTGTGGCTACATTCAGAGCATTTAGAGGCCGAATTGAGAGGCAAGAGCATTGCGGAGTAGGGATTTATTCGGATTAAGGTAAGTAACGATCTTAAATCTGGTCTTGAGGGTATGAAATCCCGAGAAATTCATATGATGTTGATATTTAGAGGTGACACACATGCTAGGTGACGAGTGTGTGAGCGTGCATCGTGTGGGATTGAGACTTGGTCCGTCCCGATAGACTGTAAAGTCAAATAGCCCATTGTTATTTTCGAGTTATTGACTGTCTTACTTGTTAGAAATCATGCTTAGGCTATATGAAAACACTGTTGGGACCTGCAGTGGTCGTGAACTCGTTGTATTGACCGCTAACTTGCTGGTCTTGTACTCGGTCACTGTTTGCTTATGTATTTTATCTCAGCTCTCCCTCATAATTTGATTAATACTTGTTATATTCTCTGTTTGGGTTGTTATTGTGATATTTGTGAGACTGGAGAGGCTAGTGACTGATATAGGGCCTCGGCGTCGGGTTGAGAGCCGTGTGAGATATGTTGGATTGGATTGCACGTCACAGAAATGTTGGATCGGGTTGCACGCCGCAACAAGACTCTGGGCCATTTTTATCGAATCGGGTTGCACGCCGCATCAGTACTTGGATCATGCTGCACGCCGCAGCAATATATGGATCGAGTCACACGCCACAACAGTATTGGGTCAGCATGCATGCCGCAGCAATATAGCACTTGGGCTGCAAGAGTGCCTCTGGAGTCTGAACAACCCCATTGAGCGCAGGTACCTTGATTGTGAGTATTGAGGCTGAGAGCCGAGTGATTGAGCTGTCGAGATAGATGAGTGATAGTAGCCCTGTGAGGCTGTACTTGCTTTTATTTAATGTTGCACTTTGTTGCTAGTCGTTGTTGTTGTGATAATTTGGAGTACTTATACTGTTTCACTGGAGCTCGAAATTCTTTGATTTTAAAGCACCGATTTGATAGCATTCCTAATTTCCTTTACTGAGATTTCTGGAAAGAGTTGTATTGTGTGTAGCTCGGATTTGTTACTCATTTCCTTATTTAATTCTGTTACTTACTGAGTTGGAAGTACTCACGTTACTCCCTGCACCTTGTGTGCAGATTCAGGTGAGACTGTTCACAGAGATCGTTGAGTCCGTGCACTTATGATCGTCAGAGACATACGAGGTAGTCGATGGCGTCCGCATCCCTTGATCTCCTCTATTGTTACCTTTTCTTTCTGTTTTGGCATTAGAGGAANTAGTAGCCCTGTGAGGCTGTACTTGCTTTTATTTAATGTTGCACTTTGTTGCTAGTCGTTGTTGTTGTGATAATTTGGAGTACTTATACTGTTTCACTGGAGCTCGAAATTCTTTGATTTTAAAGCACCGATTTGATAGCATTCCTAATTTCCTTTACTGAGATTTCTGGAAAGAGTTGTATTGTGTGTAGCTCGGATTTGTTACTCATTTCCTTATTTAATTCTGTTACTTACTGAGT
>MDKJ01352797.1:0-22278 GCA_005239525.1 Nicotiana knightiana
GCATAATCAATATAAAACATGGCACGGAATGTCCCCTCGTGCATAATCAATATAAACATGGCAGGAAATGTCCCCTCGTGCATAATCAATATAAAACATGGCACGGAATGTCCCCTCATGCATAATAAATATAAACATGGCACGGAATGTCCCCTCGTGCATAATCAATATAAAACATGGCACGGAATGTCCCCTCGTGCATAACAAATATAAACATGGCACGACATCACCCTTCGTGCTTTAACCCTCTTCCTTACCCAAACAGCAATCACAAACAAGGGAAAGGAAATAACAGAGTAAAAATAGAAATCCCGGCAAGGGAACATCAATTAAACAATTAAATCCCGGCAAGGGAACTATACAACGATGACCCGGCAAGGGTACATTTCCATAACTCTTTCTCTTTCTTTCACTTTGATTTCCATAATTTATTCTATTACTCGAGCCAATGCTCCAAAGGATGTAATTATCTCATATTCCTTCATCATTCGTTTCAGAATTTGAGCCAATGCTCCAAGGATGAAATTATCTGATATCTCTTCATTGTTCGTTTTATAATTTGAGCCAATGCTCCAAAGATGTAATTATCTCATATATTAATTTGAGCCAATGCTCCAAAGATGTTTAAAGATTAAAATTCCCTTCACATGCCCTTTATAACGTATAGAAATCCTCAATTAGGCATAGAAATTACAACAAAGTCAGAATATTCATAATATAAGAGGCGGCCGGAGAAGACGAACAGACCTCATCGGAGGTGGAGAGAACTAGAGCGATAGAGAGAGAGTATGAGAGGGGGAATGAGAGACGGGAGGGGGGGGGGAGGGGGAGGTCGTTAGGGTTTAGTTATGGCAAGTGAAATATGGTCCGTTGATCTAATTTGATCCATGGCTTAGATTGATCCGGGGTTGGGCCGGCTAGGAATTGGTTTGTGATGGGGGTCTGTTGGATTATTTAATTGGGTTAGGGATTAGGCTAATTTTAGGCTATAATTGAAATAAAAGGAGCTAGCTGTTAAATACCTAACTAAATTAGATAAAACAATTTACAAAAATAGCTAATAATTGTATAAAATGGAATTGATGCTTAGAAAATAAATTAAAATGACTGATTAGCATTTAAAAATACAAAATGACTAATTACTGAATAAAAATAGTATAAAACATATGATTGGGCTATAATTGCAAAGTTATTGCAATCATAGCCAAAGAGTGCCAATTTGGCTAATTGTGAAATATTTTGGTCTTAGTAGGACCCTAAATAATGTATTAAATCAAGAAATGCTTTTGAAATTGTTTGTAATGCAATTTTGTAATTAATTATTAGAAATAAAATACTGGATAAATTAAAATAAATTAATAAAAATATGGGAAAATTATAGAAAAATACCAATTGCTATTAAAGCATGTTTTTTAAGGCATATATGCAATTTTAAAATATTGTGGGAAAATTGGGTATCAACAGCTGCCCCTCTTTACCCGGGAAGGATGAAAGAGTTGTCGGGTAAAGATATGATGGCCAATTTTGACCGAGCGAAACAATTTGGAGAGATTTAGGCTGCACCCTGGCTTCTGAGCTGCCTACATATCCCTGATTTTATAGGAATCAAGATGTATGTAGTTCAGGAGCCATCGGCGAAGTATACCGATGAAGTTTCACAAGGACGGACGCAAAGTGCAGGGTTGGGTGGTCAAGGGCTTATGGGATAGTTAGGAGAACTGGAGCGGAAATGCTCCTGCCTGGATGGATGTTGCTAGTCGAACTACCTCCAAATGAATAACAAGCATATATCGTACGTAATTTAAACATGATGCAAATTCCCACTGGACCATGAATGCTGTCTTCGGACAGTTGAGGATGACGTCCTTAGACCATGATGTCCTGGGCCATGAATCGCTTGATGCGGGATTCGGGGGCTATGAAATGATGTTCTCGGGCCATGAAGATGGTGCCTCCGAACCATGATTCCTTTGAATAATGATATGCAAACTGATAAAAGAGATCCTTAGGCCATGACATGGTGTTCTCGGGCCATGAAGATGGTGCCTCCGAACGATGATGCCTTTGGATAGGTTGGAGATATTTCAGCCCATGAAAATGCAGTAGTATGATGCTAACAACACAGAACTTAGTCTTGCGAATTTAAAAAAGGCAGGGCTTAGCCCGAAAGGAAGCGAAGTGAATAATGATAGAGACAGTGATTGCTTTGAAAAGTAAATGGGAGATAGCGTTTAGTCTCGGAAAGCAGAAAGGTAGCCTTATGCAATGCAGATGCAGATGGAGACAGCATTTAGTCTCGGAAGGCAGCATAGTAGCCTTATACAGAGATGAAAATGCAGATGGAGACAGCGTTTAGTCTCGGAAGGCAGAATAGTAGCATTATGCAATGCAGATGCAGATGGAGGTAGCGTTTAGACTCGGAAGGCAGAAAGGTAGCCTTATGCAATATGCGGATGCAGGTGGAGGTAGCGTTTAACCTCGAAAGGCAGAAAGGTAGCCTTATGCAATATGCGAATGCAGATGGAGGTAACGTTTAACCTCGGAAGGCAGAAAGGTAGCCTTATGCAATATGCGGATGCATATGGAGGTAGCGTTTAACCTCGGAAGGCAGAAAGGTAGCCATATGCAATATGCGAATGCAGATGGAGGTAGCGTCTAACCTCGAAAGGCAGAAAGGTAGCCTTATGCAGTATGCGGATGCAGATGGAGGTAGCATTTAACCTCAGAAGGCAGAAACGTAGCCTTATGTAATATGCGAATGCAGATGGAGGTAGCGTTTAACCTCGGAAGGCATAAAGGTAGCCTTATGCAATATGCGGATGCAAATGGAGGTAGTATTTAACCTCGGAAGGCAGAAAGGTAGCCCTATGCAATATGCGAATGCAGATGGAGGTAGCATTTAACCTCGGAAGGCAGAAAGGTAGCCTTTTGCAATATGCGAATGCAGATGGAGGTAGCATTTAACCTCGGAAGGCAGAAAGGTAGCCTTATGCAATATGAGAATGCAGATGGAGGTAGCGCTTAACCTCGGAAGGCAGAAAGGTAGCCTTTTGCAATATGCGAATGCAGATGGAGGTAGCGTTTAACCTCGGAAGGCAGAAAGGTAGCCTTATGCAATTAGTTAAGGAAGGACGATAGAAATTCTTAGCTGGTGTTAAATTGCAGTAGAGCATTATGATAATGAAGCATTGTTTGTGTTGATAATAAGTGTTGGTGTGACGAGTTTGAGGAAAGATGTCTGTCCTTGGAGCGGATAATATATTTCGGGACTTTTTGCAATTTTGTGCCTGCATCCAAAGAAAGATCGTGACTTTTGTAAAGGGGAAAGGTTAGTTCGCATTCCTGCTGGCCCTGCTTGGCTCGTTTGCTTGATCATGATGGTACTATCTGTGTCGTTGGGGTAGCATTTTCTACACAAGCTGTTTCAAAAAATAAATATGCATGATTTTGTAAAAGTATAATATAAGCATGTAATCTAAAATAGTTTTAGATGAACCAACGACATGACACGGCTTGAGACATTGCAACCTCTCTTGCTGCGGAATTTTGAGGGTCCTCAAATTCTGCTCCAGTTTGCTGGGTGGATGCCTCTGACTGCTGCTCGTGCGACGATTGACTGATTATTGAATTGTGGCTGAACCCATAGGGCTGCCTACGTATCTTCTCTTAAACGGGAATCAGGTCAGGCGTAGTTCAAGTTACATCACTGAGAAAGCATAAATATTACACATAGTAACGCTTGACTGCATCTGAATTGATTGGTTTCGGCCAAACTTCTCCGTCCATTTCTGCAAGTATGAGTGCTCCTCCCGTCAGCACTCTATAAACCATGTACGGACCTTGCCAGTTGGGAGAGAACTTCCCCTTGGCTTCATCTTGATGTGGAAAGATTTTCTTTAACACTGGTTGCCCTGGTGTGAATCGTCTCGGCTTGACTTTCTTGTTGAAGGACCTGGCCATTCTGTTCTGATATAGTTGACCATGACATACTGTATTCATTCTCTTCCCGTCTATGAGGGCCAGTTTCTCGTAACGGTTTCTTACCCATTCTGCATCGCTGAGCTCAGCTTCCTGTATAATTCGTAGAGATGGATTCTCCACTTCGGCGGGAATTATAGCCTCTGTACCATAGACTAGCATATAGGGAGTTGCCGCTGTTGATGTGCGGACAGTGGTGTAGTATCCCAGTAAAGCGAATGATAACTTTTCATGCCATTGCTTGTGCCTTTCTATCATCTTTCTTAGTATCTTCTTGATGTTTTTGAATCTCCCAGGTTGATGCTTTCAGTCTCGTCCAGGTTGGACTTAGGTATGTTCTCAAAATTCTCAACTTCTTTGACAATCCCGTCAGGTATGTCGTCTTCATCTGAATCAATGTCTGTTTGCTGCGTTGTCTCATTGCATGTCACAGTCATCGGTTCATCAAGACAAGTAATAGTAATGTTCTATAAATAAAGTAATGAGAGAAAACAATAGCAATAAATATCAAATTCGTAAGAGAAATTTAGAATATGCTTTGATAGATTGAATAATTGTTTTGAACATTGAAGATCTTTATTGCAGAAATTGAAAAATGCAGGAAAAGGAAGATCATTTAGTAAATAAAACAGTAAATAATGCTTGTTTTAGGCTTGCTACCCCGAGGCTCGTCGGGCTTTGGTTGTCTTGATAGACCAGTTCTTGAGATATGTCCCCTTGCTTACATTCTGTATGGAAGGGCCTTGTGCGATAGGCTGATGATGCCAGAATGCACGAACTAACCTTTGGGGAGGGGAATAATAAAGAAAAAAAAATTAAAAAAAATAAAAAGGTAACCAAGTCAGTGAGGATTATGAAAAAGAATATTGCGGTATTTAAACACATAATGAGGAAATGTAAAGCACGTCCTAAGTTGGGAACCTCTTTGTGCCCGAGGTAGGCCTAGCGACAAATTGATTTGGAGAACTTAAAATGCTAAATGCCTCATTTTATTGGTAAGAAAAATAGACAAATCCCAAAACGATAGACGAAAAATAAAAGTCACTAATGGCCATTGGTCTTATTACATTGATAGAGAAAAATAAGGACACTCCTATCTACTTGGTCCCAGAAGGACCTTCCCCAGACTCGGCATTCTTTCTTTCCTGGTATAGTTTTCCCAGCTCGCGAAGTCCCCGCAACAGGTAGGTTCTGGCTAGATATCCTCCTTCAGCTCCCTCAGCCTTTTGACAATTCTCGACTCATTTTGTTAGGCTGGATTTCTAGGAGGGATGGTAAGTTACCCAAGTGTTTCCTGACGATAGCTTTGTCTCTAGAGTGCAGATCCTCCCACCAACTCAACAGTCTTGGGTGGATATTGGAGACCATGCCGAATCTGGGGACTTCGTGCCTCATTTTTCTGCAAAGGAAATAAGGTTAAGCCCTTACCCTCACCGGACTCGACTATTTAACGTCAATAATTAGTAGGAAGCATTTAGTTCTCCAAATAAATGGATAGAACGTGAGGGCGTCCATTTGGGTTTAGGGAAACCCGGTGGACTTTTGGATAAGGCTATCTTAAAAACTATCGTGCGGATGACACTTTAGCTTGACTAGGTTTGACCATTATGCATGCAATAGTGCAACAGAGTAAGGTTTCTATGGGGTTTTAGACTGGTACCCTTGAGCGGACAACTCAAGGGGGAAAGGCACGGAACCATCGACTGCACCGCTGATCGATTAGTTTTACCGCAAATAAGCCTTTCCGAATTTACTGGGTGATAATATAGGAAGGGCTCAACCACTCATCAAGCGTTGCTATAGTATTTTGTTTGGCACGAGTGAAGTATGAATGTTGAGCATGATTTATGCAATAAGTATTAAAACAAGTTGTCACGTATTTTCACGTTAAAGAAAGAGGTAAGAACGATAGTAATGATTTAAAGCAGTTACAAAAGGAAACAAAGAGACATGTCAGTTACGTTTTTTAAGAAAAGTAAATACCCGAAGCAAACAATTAATTGCATGTAAAGGGAATAGGAAATGGTGCAAGTATTTAAAATAAAGGAACAAATTCACAAAACAATTTGAAATGGTAAAAGCCTGGATATCCCCAGCAGAGTCGCCATGCTGTCGCGCCCCCTTTTTTTCCTCTTGCTCGCGGAATATCGGGTTTATGACATTGGTTGGGACAACTCTTTCCTTTTGGAAAAGGGGTTTGCATATTTTAAAGAGTCGCCACCTAACGATTTAACGGTGCTTTAGGGCACCTAAGGGGTTCAATTATAACGACGTTGCTAACCAGAGATTTGGGTAAGGGCTTGAAATTATCCTAAGGGAAAGGTGTTAGGTACCCCTCAGGATCCACAAGTGTGGTTCCTGGCCAAATGGTTTCGTGAATTTGTTCAACTAGCAAATAACAAGTAAAGGCTCAAATAAACGGGGATTTAAGTCTTAAGCATATAGATTTTTAGAAAACAGTAGAGATGATTACGAACTAGCGTATACAGGTGTCCTAGGTTTATAATAATATGGATCACATCAATGCAATACCTAGTAATCACTCCTGTAAGAGGGGCTACACGTGGTATTAGCGCACCGGTCATCATATCCATATTCTACCCTTCCCACCCCGTGAAGGAAATTAAAGCGTGTGTTGGTCACGGATTCTATTGTGTGCTATTACCCATCCCATCCTATCAGTCCTGGAGGAGGCTAGGGCTACTACCCTAAAAGGAAGTACTAGGTTGACCCCTAAGTTTAAAGGACAAGATTCTAAGCGACAAACAACGACAATTAGGACTTCAAATAAGGGAAAACAAATAAGAGCAGATACGAGGCCCAAGTACTCTTCCATATATTATGCACATAAATAGCACGGCTCAAACACAAGTAAGGCCTTATAAACTTCAGAACCTAAGGCATGATGTCTAGGTGAGAATGCAATAGTGAGGCAACTTTATTACTAATTATAACCATTAATAGTCAAGCAGCAGGTATAAAGGAGTATGTTTCCAGTTTTAATAGATTTAACACCTAAAGCTTGCTTAAGCGTATGAAAACACCCAGTAATTAACCAGATTAAAGAAACTATTACAAGTTAGTTTGCCTAAACATGTTGTACTTAGGTGTTGCAAAAATACAGAACTATTACTAGTTGTTTGGAAACATGGTGAAATTATTTTTTAGGGCCTTTTTCATGCAATCAGTAGTTAAACTAGGTGTTGAATGATGTCCTAAGACATGATATCTAATATGCACACATAGGGATGTAGAATGGGTGATATGCAGAATTCCTAGGCAGGATTTCTAAATGTATAAAGTCACAGTATTTGAACATGCTATGCAGCAAGTATGAGGATGACTTGTTTAGTAGCGCATTATTATCCTAAGCATGATTCCTAGGTGTACCACAATATTACAGCGATATTAGAAGTTTACATGAATAACAGGTTTATATTAACAATTAGTCCTAGAGCATGATTTCTATATGATAAATGATAATGACATAATAGGATGCTGAAACAGTAAACATGGGCCTAAGAAAAAGGATAACTAATGCATGATATGCTCGCATACAATCAGCCCTAAGCATGAATTTCTAGTGCACACGTAAGAAAATATAAACCTAGAGGCATGGTATCTACCCTTTAACATGGATAATCTATATAACTACCCTTCCCTTTCCACTATCCATTCCCAAATATCTGTTTACAAATTATTACATGCCAGGAATTATGAATTACACAACCAAAGGAAAAATAAGAAGTTAGTTCTATAGGGAGCTTTCAATTAGGCCCAGATCTTCCAAACCTCAATGCCTTTGGTGTTTCATAGCCTTTCATAGTCCGGGTGTGTCAGAGTTCACTAAGGACCTCAAGGGCTCCCGGGCAGTGCTCACACCCAGACATAGACAAAATAGAGTTAAACATGTGCAGTGTGTGAAGTGCCAACCTTGTGTATCAGAGTTCAGAGGGCACTCAAAGGGTCCCCGAAGCAGTGCTCACACGAAGGGGGATGAACTTAGACTTCTAAGAGTATATGTGAGAGTGCTTTTTTTTATTTAAAAGGATTTAAGTAAGAAAACACTTTTGATAAAGGGTAAGTAAGAAAACAGTTTTGAATAAGGAAATAGAAGCTTAACATCACACAAAGCACCAAGGATAGTCCAACATTCACAAACAGGGGTAATGGGATTTGAGGGACAAATACAGAGCATGTGAGAGCAGACATGTAGTAGGTAGACACACACATAGGCATACAATCACAAACTCCTAAAGGTCTAGAGGATTAGGGGTACAGTAAAGTATTAGATTAAAACCTAAACAACTAAGACCATGATTAAACTAAAGTACGAGTCATAGGCATGTAAGAAGTAGGTGCTAAGTATACAGAAACATGTTGGTCATAAACAAATAAAGCCTAACATGCAAAGTAGGATATGCACAATGGTTAGCCTTGGCTTGCAGCCGGCTAACCTAGAATAGTAGTAATTAGCATTGAAGAGAGAGCAGAGAGTCTTTAAATTGTGAGAGAGATTTTTAGAACATATCCCCTTCTTTTTGTGTATAATGAGAGAAAAAGTATGCATATATATATTTTTGAAAGCTGGGTGAAAAGTAAGGTAAAAATCAGAATCAATCAACAATTATGGAACTTAGTATCAATCAGAGTGAAATCAGCTCAAGTACTACCATGATTAAGAGAGTTATTCAAACGGTCAGTAAAAAATAAGGAAAGACACCATATATATCTTAAAGGAATATTCAAACAGTGTAAAATCAGCATAGGTATCCTTAATTGAAGGGGTTAAATTCAAACGGCTAGTAGTCAAATAACAAAATAAGGAAAGTTCCCATGCATATAACATATAAGGAAACAATCTCAACCCAGTACAAAAATGCAATTGAGACTAGGTTCATCAGATTCTAACTAAGGAAATAGGGATCAATTAACAGTAAATTAACCATGTAACAAGGTAAGAAATAAGCTAAAGGTCGAAAATTAATAAGAATATCCCATAAGAAATCAGTAAGGTTTTCAAATCACAAGGAATCGGGGATTCAAATAATAAATCAGGAACCCTAAAGTAAAAATTACAGAGAATCAAGGATTCGAACAGGAATAACATCAATTAAAGGAGATTTACATGAATTGAATAGATAACAGGCAAGAAGTCAGAAACCCTAGTAGTGAAATCATACGAAACTAGGGATTAATATGAATTACAGAGTGAACAGTGAGATAAACGGGAAAGCAAGAAAAATCCAAGACATAGATGAATCACATAGGGTAAAATATCAGTGAATCATAAAGCTCATGAAACACAAACACATATGCAAACACATTATCAAAGACAGACCAGGAACTTAGGGTTTAGGACTAGTGTTACGCCCCGCAGTATTACGTCAAGGTTATGCTTCGCAGTAATAAGTTACGACGATGTTGTACCCTGTAGTATTTTACGTTAAATTTGTTGTAAGGTAATTGACAATAGTCCAAGGAAAATATTATTTGGGGATTATAAGGATTATGCTATTTCACAAGTGATTAGTAAATTCATGAAGGTGAAAGCGGGAGCAAGTCAAAGAAAACAAATTTTGTCGAAGTTTTGCATTTTGGGATAAAATGCGGCCCGAGCTAAAATACTCGGTATTTATGGACTAGTACCATGAAAGGTACCATATGACCACGGTAGTGTAATATATAAAGTATATATGAAGTATTTTGAAAATAAATAGAATTTTAAGTAATTTGTTGTAATTTTTAAATTATGCGGGTAGTGGATTAATTACCGGGTAACGAAACATTACCCGGTTAACTAATAAGTGGGCAAAGATTAAAAATCTCCACCCACTCCCCACGTGGAAGTAGGCAACTATTCAAACATATGACTAATTAAGTCATAATGCTTAGTGGCTAAAAATGAGTAAGCCACTGAAATTTTATAAGAAACATTTTGTTCATTTTAAAACCTTGATCATTTAAAAGCTTGTTTTCTTTGAAGCTTCATTTATTTCTTTGTCAGAATGAAATTTCATTCTTACTTCCTAGATTTAACTTTCCAAGAATAGTGAAGCTTCGTTCATTTTTTCTTTCAGAATGAAATTCCATTCTTACTTCCTAAATTTAACTTTTCAAGAATAGACGCCAAGTTTAAAAATTTCCAACGGAATTCTTGCAAACAGTTATAACAAGAATTACTTAGAACCGTAGCAACGTAAAATTTTGCGGTTCTAAAGGAGTACGGTGCAATCTTCTCCAAGAATATTATACGGAGTTTTTCTCTATTCCGGGTATGTTAAGGCTATCCCTTATTTCTTTTGGCATGATCCATGCGATACAAACGAAACGTGCAAATGCACAAATTCCATAAATGACTCTATTCATAGAAGTATTAGAGATACGTATGTTCTTGAATTTCCGTGTGTTATAATATTTTATTATATGTTCATGGGTCTCAGAAAAATATGAAAGTTGAAAAGAGTTTACTTTATGATTTTACTCAAAGGCAAAATGGTCTTATGAAGCTCTGGAAGATTTTATTAACGTACTTTTCATGCATTGCATTCATGTGCATTGACCCATGACCAGATGGAGTTATATATGCGTATATACTTATGTATATATATATATATGGGATATGGGAAAGGTTACGGCGTTATATACGCACCACCACCTGATCAGCTGGTATATGATGATGATGTTGCCCACAGTGGCTGAAATATGATTCAAACGGAGTTATACACGCGTATATATGTATGTATATTCAAACGGCATTATATACGCATATATATGTATGTATATATATGTATATGGGATATGAGAAAGGTTATTACGTTATATACGGACCACCACCTAATCAGCTGGTATATGATGATGATGTTGCCCACAATGGCTGAAATATGATTCAAACAGCGTTATATACGTGTATATGTGTATGTATATTCAAACGGCGTTATATACATGTATATATGTATGTATATATATGTATATGGTATATGAGAAAGGTTATGGCGTTATATACGCTCCACCACCTGATCAGCTGGTATACGATGATAATTTTGCCCACAGTGGCCGATATGATATGATGGGATGCCCTTAGAGGCTGATGATGTTATGAAACATGTACCTATGCACGACATGAAATTCATATGCATATGCATGACGCTAAAAGTAATTTATGATTTACAAAGTTATTCAGTCTTACAGGTTGAGTCATGTACTCTATATTTCTTCCATGTCTCTTATGTACTTATTTATGTGCCTTACATACTTGGTACATTATTCGTACTGATGTCCCTTTTACCTGGGGACGCTGCGTTTCATGCCCGCAGGTCCTGATAGACAGGTCGAGATCCCTCCAAGTAGGCTATCAGCTCGGCGGAAGATGTTGGTGCGCCCCATTTTCTTCGGAGTCGCTTGTTTGGTTAGTATGATTTAGACGTGTATTGTTTGGTATGGCGGGACTCTTTCTTGAACTTTACAACATTTATGTACTCTTAGAGGCTTGTATACATATGTCGTGTATGTGAAAGATTGTACGGCTTTGCCGGCCTATGTTTTGAGTTTATAAATGATTATGTTGGCCTATTAGGCTCGTATGTCATGTGTATATGATGATGTAATAAGAAAGATATGTTACGTTGGTGCTCGGTTGAGTAAGGTACCTGGTGCCCGTCGTGGCCCATCGGTTTGGGTCGTGACAAAAGTGGTATCAGAGCAGTTCTGTCCTAGGGAGTCTACAAGCCGTGTCTAGTAGAGTCTTGTTTATGGGTGTGTCGTGCACCACACTTATAAGCAGGAGGCTACAGGGAATTTAGGATTCTCACTCTTTCTTCTTACTCTAGATCGTGTGGTAGAGCTCAGTTATAAGAACTAAATTTCTTAAACTCTATCTTATTCATAATACGACGATTCATACGTCCAGAAAGATGATCGATAAGAGATATAGTTGTGGAAGTGTTGAATTAGAGGAACTCGACTTTGTATCATGCTTATGATAAGTAAGTATGAGGTCTCCAGCAGATCATGTGCGTACTGAAAGGTGCAAGCCTCTTGATAAGGAGCCTTAAGGCAAGAATACCTATCCACCTCTATGCTGAAAGACAATGAGAGATTAAGAAGATAAATACAAGTTTCAACAAGCAAAAGAAGCAAGATGAAGAAGGGTACGAGGCACCCAGTTAATGAGGATTATCACTATTACAATTCCGGCAAAAAAATATACGCATTATGAGTTACCCTCAACAGTAACAGAGGTGTGTATAAATGGCCACACCCATCTCAGTTATACCCTATTGGGTGCTAACAGGTGTAGATTTAGAAAAGGACGGGATATCAGGATCCGGCTGGGGTTAGAGTAACCCAAATGATGAATTGATTGTTTGTTTTAGTTGACATTTCCGAAGGATATTGAAAATGTGCTAATAGATCTCATTGTGAGACACCCATATGGCGCACTCAAAAATAGTACAGCTAGATATGAGTACTATAAATATAGAACCTGTAAGCCTTGAGGGGATAAATATTACCTTAGTATGGCTCGTGTCCCTAGTAGAGAGAGAACGTTAAGCAACCCGAAGAGCCACTGGATGGAGCAAAAGGAGAGCTAAAAGCTAAAGAATGTCGTATTGAAGTTTTCACAAGAAAAGGGATATGCAGAAATATTAGCAGAGTAATGCGAAAAGAGATAAGGAAGCATTATGAATAAGGTGTGATAAATGGATGAGAACGGTGGATTGTTACAGAACCTATAGTCAAATAAAGGAAGAGACGAAAGGTGATGGGCCTTAAGACAACGAAAGAATATAGTCCATAAGGTTATATCCTCATTTCGATAAATAAGTTCGTAACTCCAACGCAACTACCAGAGGGGAGAGTTAATCCCAGAGTAACAGAAATCAGTATGGACTGGCAAAGAAGATAAACTAAATATGAATTAGGGACTGAATGATTGAGAAGTACTCGGCATCATGGGAATTTCAGATTTCGTTCCGGCGGTAATAGAAGGGACCACAGAAGAAGATTCACGATGAATATAGAGAATAGTCATTCGGGGAGACGCTTCCCTAGAGCAAGAAATGTGAGCAAAGTTAAGCTTAAGAGACTGTATGTGCCAGTTACGCTAAGTATCACCCTCGCGAGTAAGGAATTTCACTATCCTTGGTACAAAAGGATTACCGCAAGGTGAGTAAGGGTCATCGGTAATGTGAGAATGCGCTAATGATGAAAAGGTAAACCATCTATAGGTAGGTCATTGTAGCTTCAACTCTTAGTACTTCCCTAAAGGGGGGAAATATGGAGTAAGGTGGCATTGTGTCAGAATTAAGTGGTTCTAGTAATTACGGAATAGTAAAGGAAGAATGTAAAAAAAAAAAATAAGAAGGAAAAAGGGATGAAATTGCACTTATTCAAAGCCTACAGATATGCTACGATTGCAGAACATTATGCAAACACTACGTCAAGGAAAGGAAGTAAGGGTCCCTGCCAAGATGTTATTGATATATAAAAAGCCAGTGTGAGACGTAAGATAAGACAAAGGAAATAACCCAAGAAAGATTACGCGGAATATTGATATGCGAATGGGCCAACGAGTGGTTAGTAGTTGATTCAGGAAGAACCTAGTTATGGCTAGACAGGTGGTTGCAGACGAATCAGCAGATCGTGCAAGGTAAACATAGTAAAACCCAATAGAGTGAATTGAGCCTCGCAATAATGTCATTGTAACACTTGACAAATATTCAAATAGGAGTTGGGGTAGTTAAAGGTATCGTATGAATGTTATGGAAATAAAAAGAGTGTCACTGGGAAGACAGTCAAAATACCAAGTTCAGAAGCAACCATGTAAGCACAAGGGCGTGGAGGTAAGCCCGCGAATACCAGAAGAGCAGACAGTTTCTATATGTTATACAGATCTCACTATAGCCCTAATGAACTCAAAAGAGTCGAAGATTAATAGCATTTAGAAGGAATGAAATGCTGACCTGGGAATAAAATAAGGATATAATTGTGACAGATAAAGGATGATGTTTGGGCCTTCATTTAAATAATGAATTGAAAAAGAAAAAAAAAAGATAAAAAGAAAAGATTTCGCTGGCGGCACGAAATTAGGATACCCTCATAAGGTGAATCACATCGAGACACTATGAAATATGATTATGGAAATCATTTCAAATGTTCCACAATGCAATGTAAGCCCTAGTGCAATACATTACATAAGAAATTTCAAGTTATCAATGGATGGTTGTAGATCAACATTGAGGTGAATCAACAATGGATAGGTAAGAATAGCAAAGTACGAGATGAAGTTGGGCCATCAGTCTTAAGATGAATAGTAATGAAGAACGTTAAAGGATTTAGCGTTATGCATATAGGATAAGCAACGAGAGTAACCTGAAGTTCGGTAGCAGACCTCGGTATCGATAGATCGAAGTAAGAATTTTGGTATAATATAGCCTACTTAGAGGTATTAAAGCTAATGATGCCCAAAGGGACATCTTATCAAGCTCTACATATGAAGCCTAGAGATTGGGCACACTTACAAGGTCAAAATTGTACAGGTTGCATGATGAATGGTAGCAACAGTTACGAGATTGGAAGGATTCCGACTATAAGTTTTGGTGTGATAAGGAGGCCTAAGGAGGGAAAGCCCTGGACTTTGGACTCATTCACAAAACAGTCGCCTAGATGGCGAGGGAAGCCCGAAAGTATTCGTAAGAAATAAGTTCTGAAAATGATAAGTGCATCAGTCAACATTCGAGGACGAATGTTCCAAAGGGGGGAATAATGTTACGCCCTGCAGTATTACGTCGATGTTATGCTTCGCAGTAATAAGTTACGACGATTTTGCACCCTGTAGTATTTTACGTTAAATTTGTCGTAAGGTAATTGACATCAGTCCAAGGAAAAGATTATTTGGGGATTATAAGGATTATGCTATTTCACAAGTGGTTAGTAAATTCATGAAGGTGAAAGGGGGAGCAAGTCAAAGAAAACAAATTTTGTCGAAGTTTTGCATTTTGGGATAAAATGCGGCCCGAGCTAAAATACTCGATATTTATGGACTAGTACCATGCAAGATACCATATGACCACGGTAGTGTAATATATAAAGTATATATGAAGTATTTAGAAAATAAATAGAATTTTAAGTAATTTGTGGTAATTTTTAAATTATGCGGGTAGTGGGATTAATTACCGGGTAACGAAACATTACCCGGTTAACTAATAAGTGGGCAAAGATTAATAATCTCCACCCCACTCTCCACGTGGCAGTAGGCCACTATTCAAACATATGACTAATTAAATCATAATGCTTAGTGGCTAAAAACGTGTAAGCCACTGAAATTTTATAAGAAAAATTTTGGTCATTTTAAAACCTTGATCATTTAAAAGCTTGTTTTCTTTGAATATTCGTTCATTTTTGGTCATTTTAAAAGCTTGTTTTCTTTGAAGCTTCATTTATTTCTTTGTCAGAATGAAATTTCATTCTTACTTCCTAGATTTAACTTTCCAAGAATAGTGAAGCTTCGTTCATTTTTTCTGTCAGAATGAAATTCCATTCTTACTTCCTAAATTTAACTTTCCAAGAATAGACGCCAAGTTTAAAAATTTTCAACGGAATTCTTGCAAACAGTTATAACAAGAATTACTTAGAACCGTAGCAACGTAAAATTTTGCGGTTCTAAAGGAGTACGGTGCAATCTTCTCCAAGAATATTATACGGAGTTTTCCCTATTCCGGGTATGTTAAGGCTATCCCTTATTTCTTTTGGCATGATCCATGCGATACAAACGAAACGTGCAAATGTACAAATTTCATAAATGACTCTATTCATAGAAGTATTAGAGATATTTATGTTCTTGAATTTCCATGTGTTATAATATTTTATTATCTGTTCATGGGTCTCAGAAGAATATGAAAGTTGAAAAGAGTTTACTTTATGATATTACTCAAAGGCAAAATGGTCTTATGAAGCTCCGAAAGATTTTATTAACGCACTTTTCATGCATTGCATTCATGTGCATTGACCCATGACCAGATGGCGTTATATATGCGTATATATGTATGTATATATATGTATATGGGATATAGGAAAGGTTACGGCGTTATATACGCACCACCACCTGATCAGCTGGTATATGATTATGATGTTGCCCACAGTGGCTGAAATATGATTCAAACGGCATTATACACGCGTATATATGTATGTATATTCAAACGGCGTTATATACTCATATATATGTATGTATATATATGTATATGGGATATGAGAAAGGTTATGGCGTTATATACGGACCACCACCTAATCAGCTGGTATATGATGATGATGTTGCCCACAATGGCTGAAATATGATTCAAACAGCGTTATATACGCGTATATATGTATGTATATTCAAACGGCGTTATATACGCGTATATATATATATGTATATATATGTATATGGTATATGGGAAAGGTTATGGCGTTATATACGCACCACCACCTGATCAGCTGGTATACGATGATGATTTTGCCCACAGTGGCCGATATGATATGATGGGATGCCCTTAGAGGCTGATGATGTTATGAAACATGTACCTATGCACGACATGAAATTCATATGCATATGCATGACGCTAAAAGTAATTTATGATTTACAAAGTTATTCAGTCTTACAGGTTGAGTCATGTACTATATATTTCTTCCATGTCTCTGATGTACTTATTTATGTGCCTTACATACTTGGTACATTATTCATACTGACATCCCTTTTTCCTGGGGATGCTGCGTTTCATGCCCGCAGGTCCTGTTAGACAGGTCGAGAGCCCTCCAAGTAGGCTATCAGCTCAGCGGAAGATGTTGGTGCGCTTCATTTGCTTCAGAGTTGCTTGTTTGGTTAGTATGATTTAGACGTGTATTCTGTATGGCGGGACTCTTTCCTGACCTTTACGACATTTATGTACTCTTAGAGGCTTGTAGATATATGTCGTGTACGTGAAAGATTGTACGGCCTTGCCGGCCTATGTTTTGAATTTATAAATGATTATGTTGGCCTATTAGGCTCGTATGTCACGTGTATATGATGATGTAATAAGAAAGATACATTACATTGGTGCTCGGTTGAGTAAGGTACCGGGTGCCCATCGCGGCCCATCGGTTTGGGTCGTGACAACTAGAAATTAGGGATTTCAACACAACAACTCATATAAGATAGAGAAACTTGAATGAATCGTTAAAACACAGTAGAGACCTTAGGATAATACTAAAAAGTCATGGAAAAATCGTTTAAGAGGGGTCATGAAACCCTAGTTTTTGAAAAAATGAAGGATCGTTCGAAAAATAGGATAATCTTTAAAGAAAACTCAGGAAAACCTCATAATACGCATAGATCTGTTACATATCTAAAAGAATCGAAAGTTTAGAAGTTAGGGTTTCAAAGAGAGAACCTAGAGAGATAGAGGGAGAGTCGATATAGAAACCACCGGATCTAGCCGGAAAGTAGGAAAATCTTACTGGAATCTAGACATGAAGGCCTGAGACAGGCCAAAGGTGTGAGGGAGTGGACCCTGGTCTCTTGAATACCTTAGAGACAACAACACCGGTGAGAAGGAGCCATGAGAGGCCTGAGGATGGTGAGGATTCCTTGGTTTCCGGCTAAGAGGCGGTCGGAGAAGACGAACAGACCTCATCGGAGGTGGAGAGACCAGAGGTCTCTAGAGAGATAGAGAGAGAGAGTCTGAGAGGGGGAAATGAGAGACGAGAGGGGGGGGGGAGGTCGTTAGGGTTTAATTATGGTAAGTGAAATCTAGGCCGTTGATCTAATTTGATAAACGACTTAGATTGATCCGGGGTTGGGCCGTGTAGGAATTGGTTTGGGCTGGGGGCCTGTTGGATTATTTAATTGGTTAGGGATTAGGCTAATTTTAGGCTATAATTGAAATAAAAGGGGCTAGCTATTAAATACCCAATTAAATTAGATAAAACAATTTACAAAAATAGCTAATAATTGTATAAAATGGAATAGATGCTTAGAAAATACATTAAAATGACTGATTAGCATTTAGAAAATACAAAATGACTAATTACTGGATAAAAATAGTATAAAACATATGATTGGGCTGTAATTGCAAAGCTATTGCAATCATACCCAAAGAGTGTCAATTTGGCTAATTGTGAAATAATTTGGTCTTAGTAGGACCCTAAATAATGAATTAAATCAAGAAATGCTTTTGAAATTATTTGTAATGCTATTTTGTAATTAATTATTAGAAATAAAATACTAGATAAATTAAAATAAATTAATAAAAATATGAGAAAATTATAGAAAAATACCAATTGCTATTAAAGCATGTTTTTGAAGGTATATATGCAATTTTAAAATATTGTGGTAAAATTGGGTATCAACAGTGGTTTGAAGGCTCGACTAAGTTTGTATGAAGTTATAGGATTGATTGATATGTTTGGTCGAGGTTCCGGGGGCCTCGGGTGTGTTTCGGGTGGTTAACGGATTGTTTTGGGAATTTAGAATTTGCTGACCTGTTGGTTTTTGGAGTTCTGGTGTTTTTCCGCACCTTCGGATGGGTAGCCGCAGGTGCGAGCTCACAGGCATGGAAGGGAAGCCCGCAGATTTGGAATTTAGGGGAGCCAGGCCTGAGGCGCAGGTGCGAGGTTTTGGCCGCACCTACGAGCCCGATTGTGCGTGACCTTAATCGCAGGTGCGAAGATGTGGGAGTTAGTGATTTCTGCAGGTGCGACTGGTTGGACTGCAAGTGTGAAATGCGCAGGTGCGAGAAAATGTCCGCAGGTACGAGGATCGCTAGGCAGAAAAGGGGGCAGAATCGAGGGTTGTTCATTTTCACTCCATTTTTGATTTTGAGCTCGGGAGAAGGCGATTTTTTGACGGATTTTCAGAGGAATATTGTGGGTAACGATTTCTTACTCGAATTTGGTTTTATTTCATTAATCTATTGTGGTTTTTCTCATTTTATCAAGGAGTTTGAGAGTAAAAGTTTGGAAATGGGAGAAAAATTTCCCCAATTGAAAATCCGAGATTTGAGTGAGATTTGGACATCGATTTTTGATGATTTTTATTCGAGTGTTCTCATAATTGAGCGGGTGTTCATTATTTGGAAATTTTTACCCGATTCCGAGGCATGGGACGGGGGTACTTTTTGGGTAATTTTCCTAATTTCGCATCTTAGCTTCGAATTTATTAGTTAAACTAGTTGCTTGTAGTATTATTTACACGATGCTATTGATTTGATTTGATTTGGGCCATTGGGAGTCGGATACTCGTGGCAAGAACGCGATTTCGAGTTTGATTTGAGCGGTTGAGGTAAGTATCTTGCCTAACCTTGTGTGGGGGAATTATCACTTAGGATTTGAGTCTCTTATGTTGATTGTAGTCCGTGTACGCGAGGTGACGAGTGCGTGCTCGGACTTATTTGTGGAAAGTTGACTCTTTAGGAATCTTAGGTCCTTATATTTGCCGAGTATGAATTGTCCTTAGCATGATTGAATTTCCTAATTTCTAGTGTCATCTTTATTTGCTTAAATGTGGAAGTTCTTACTTTTGAATTTACTCCTATTGCCTATTTGACTCCTAATTGACTTATTTGAAGATTTTATTTCCTTCTTTTGTCATGCTATGTCTTCTTAACTGTTTATCTCTAATTGTAATTATCTTCATCTTATTCTAGAATGGTTTGGTCTTGACTGAGGTTATGATTATTTTTACGTTGCTTGTCCTTAAATGAAATTGTTGAATATACTTGAAACTACCGACCTTAAAGGAAGTTTGGATAGACTATACCTTAGTTGGCTTGCCCGTAAATAGAGTTATCGGATTTGTGTTGATTTCTTATTGTTAACCCGTGTAATTAGGTGAGGCTGTTACATGTTATTTTCCTTCCTTGTTGAATGATTCTTAATATGCCTAGCACTCCTTATTATGTTTGTTTCTCGTGAACTAGTTTTTACTAGCTTGTGATTGAAGGTTCTTGACTTGATGTATTATTTGTATCTTGAATTGTTGCCATTGTTGTTTTTGTGCTTGTTGTGGTGATGCACGAGGTTTTGTGCCGTGCGATTATTGATATGGGGATTTGCACGAGGTTTCTGCCGTGCCGTGTTTACTATTGATATTGCACATGCGGCGTGATAAGGTGGGATATGAGATTGAGGGTTGCGCATGTGGCGAGACAAGGTGGGAACATGCTTATGCACGTGTGGCGAAACAAGGCGGGCATACACTTTACTATTGCACACGTGGCGAGACAAGGTGGGCTATGTCAGGGACTGTTTGTGATACTTGTGTTGGCCTGGGGGCATTCCTTGTTGTTGATATTGTGTACTGGAACACTTACGGTGTGAGTTTATTCGTGTGGAAATTTGTGAGATGACAATGTACGTGTTGCCTTTCTCTTTACTTATACATATGGGTTGTTGAATCATGTTAGGACACCTGCACAAACATACACTTAGTTAAGTACTAGTAATGAATTTAGGGCTCCTTGTTGTTGTCAAGTATAGATATTTTTGTTGTACTTACCGTATGGGTGGAGATGACCTAATCGGCTCATAAGTCGTTCGTGCAGTTAGCACTCGAATGAGGGCGCAAGATGCCAAGTGTTAGGGTTCGAATATTGGTAACCGTAGATAGTGATTTGTCCGAGGTTCGGAACCTCGTAGAGATGACTACGAATTTGATGTAGAAGTGGTTGAAGTTGTTGAGACATTACCTGTCCGGGTTGTATATTTACATTCCAGATTTGTTGTGTTCTATTAAATCTTTGTGTTGTTTCATGGTTTCCGCTGATACTTATTATTATTCCTTCTTTATCGAATTCACTGTATTGTTAACTATATTGTGTAGCCTTTATGTGTATATCATTTTCGCCTTTATTCCAATATTGATACTTGTTCAGTTTATTAGACCACTGGGTGTCTTGACTAGTCCTCGTCACTATTTCAGCGAGGTTAGTCTTGATACTTACTGGGCACCGCTGTGGTGTGCTCATACTACTCTTCTGCACATTTTTGTGCAGATCCAGGTATTGATCGTTAGTAGCTGAGTGGACTCTTGCCGAGGAGATCCAGGTATCCAGGTATTGTATAATTTTCATGGAAAATCCATGTTAAAGACAAAATTCTAATTAATGTAAGTGTGTATGATGTTTAAATTTCAATTTACATGTTTAATTATACAACTTTTCTCGAGAAAAAGTGACAATGTAACTCACGAAGTTAAAAATATCTCAAAAAAGGGTCGGGAGTTGGGAGTTGGGAGTTGGAAAAGAATTTCTAGAGAATTCAAAGTGCTATAGTAGACTTCAAACTTTGTATGACCTCGTACATAAATAAAAAAAAACACTGAATGTTAAAAGCTAGCTATAGTTATAAGTTATTCAACATAGAATTCACTTATAAAATCGAATTTCATGTTGAAGATAGAATAGATATATAGATGAAAACCCAGAACATAAGAAAAAAATATTTAGAAATTTAAAAGATTGATAAAGCATATTTGACCCATTAGATTTACCAAAAAGCAAGGAGAGCAGAAGCAAAAAGCCCTGCGAAGGATTCCCACTGATAGAACTCCGAAATTGAAATTGAACGCAAAAGTTATTGTTGATTAATGCATGAAAATACACCATAAAGAATAAAGTAGAAAATAAAAAGAATGGTACACTTTATTATGAATTTGACGATCTATAGGTTTTAATATAATAGTCCCTAATAATAACAGAGAGGATTACAGATGAGAGTGATAGTAAAAAAAAATTGAGAACTTTGAATACATATACAAACAAACAAACAAATAAACAAACAAACAAACAAGCTAATTCAGTGATGTTAAATGCAAAAAGAAAATGAGTGTGTGCAAATAAAGTCATGACCTAATCATCTAAAGAATGTTCAAGACGCATAAGAGTTAAGGCTAACAAAATAAACATGTATTAGTTTTATTGCTACTCAAACAAGAGTTTGTAGCCACCTGCAGGCTGCCATTAGTTGTAAGTTGATCACGCTCAACTATGTCTAATAAAAGACTAAGCGGGCGTTGCAAATATAATCCGGGGTATTATGCCCAGAGTCGATCCCACAGGGAATTTACGTATCAAGCAAGCTGTTAGAATACTCAACTGTCACTTGATATTATTTAAATTACTGAAACTAAAGATTAAAACTAAAGATTAACTATGCTAATGTGGAAACAATTGTAATAAAGATCTAAGCTTATGGTTTCCTGCGTTGGTGAATTTACTTCTTGGATACTTCATATAGCTTGATTAGTTGTTTCTATCAATCATTAACACTCTATCTACCATAAAT